>JAJOZX010000713.1:405000-417500 GCA_023014485.1 Bathynomus jamesi | reverse complement strand
TTGATTTTATTAAATAACTGTACGCGCGAAGTTTTGTTATCTGGTAACTGAACTTTAAGCGATTTTAACTAATCACTCGTTAATCTCGAAGATTGCGTGAAGTGATTACGTACCTGGGACAGCCGAAGGAAAACACAATTTTGAAACGTTCATTTAAGCTTTATTTTCGAACATCAAAATATTGTAATGAAATATCAATTTCGTTGTTTGGATTACAATTAAAAAAAAATTTTTCATGAAAACTTGCTGATATTCTGTTACTCAACTGTTGCAAATATATTTTTGTATTTTAGCCTTTAAATGTTGTTTAATATCGTTCAAGGTTCTTTGAAAAATGTGTGAAGAAAGTTATTTACTTTTAATCTGTCTTCAAGTGCGCTGTTGAGCTCTTAACCAAAACTGACACGTGAAAGGTGGAAAGCAATAATTAGATCTCTCTTTATTATCTTTAATATCTTCATTATCTTTATTTCTTTATTATCTTTCTGGTTGAATGTTTTTCAACTGACAGTTCTGTTTGCGTCAGGATAATGTTTTTTTTTATTTATGAGTTTAAAAGAAAGTATTTTGTGAAAAGTCGTTTTTGGCTGTCGGATTTCGATCAATGTTGAAAGGAACTTAAAACGAGCATCGGAAAAGTTATACTAAAAGAGTTTAGGAAGTTATGTACTGTGTATGTATGTGTATATATATATATATATATATATATATATATATATATATATATATATATATATATATATATATATATATATATATATATATATATATATATATATATATATATATATACACATGCGCCTCGGTGGTGTAGTGTAGTGGTTAGCGTCGCTGACTACGAATCCATCAGCCCGGGTTCGAGACCCGGTGACTGCAGACGGCGCGCAGCAAAACCCAGCTGTTCATCCTTCCACACAATAAAGAAAGTGGTTGGTAAATAAATGTTACCCTGGGTGGCCTAGACGCTGGGCTGCTGCTGGGGCGTGGTTCGGATTCCACGTTAAACTGTAGGTGGAGTGAAAAGCTTGACCTTCGTCGGAATGAACAATTCCGGCGGAAGCTAACCAAAGGTTTTATATATATATATATATATATATATATATATATATATATATATATATATATATATAAATATATATATTATATATATATATATATATATATATATATATATATATATATATATATAGATATATATATATATATGGGATTGAACTCAGAATGGTCCCCTGAGGTTCTTTCATGATACACACAGACCGTGCATGGAACAAGGAACTCTTCTGGGAAAATTAAATCCACTATAGTCGTTTAAGTTTTGGTTTTTGCTAAAAATACAATAGTTACGCCTTTTTCTTTGATGTATTCAATCCGACGCGAATGCAACGAGTCTTTTGCTTATATTGAGGTTCTGGATATAGTAGGCGAGGTGTAGCTGTCACCCCTAGATCAGAGCTTTCCAAACTTTTCATGTTGGCGACACACTAATTAATTTTTGTTATCAAATATCAAATAACAGATAATTTTTCAGTAGGTGGTTTATCTTGTAGCCGATTTTGTTGATACAAAAATCAAAATTTTCAAAATACAAAAAAATTGAAAATAATTAACTAAATTTAGCGACACACCTGGGAAGTATTGGCGACACACTAATGTGTCGCGACACACAGTTTGGAAAGCTCTGCCCTAGATCCACGTCGGGCTAACATCATGAAAAAGAAAAAACTATAGTGTTTGTCATTTACCATTACTTATTCGGACTATAGTGGATTTAATTTTCCCAGAAGAGTTCCTTGTTCCACGCACGGTCTGTGTGCATATATATATATATATATATATATATATATATATATATATATATATATATATATATATATATATATATATATATATATATAGTGGTGGACCGGATGTCAGTTTTTCAACATCTGCGGATGCGGATGCGGATCTTTAATTTCAATATCCGCGGATGCGGATATTTAGTTAATCTATCAATATAATATAGAATTATGAATATGTGACATAATTTTTCAAATTTCGTGATATTACTATTATGGCAGGCAATGCATAAGAATTAAAATTAATATTAATGTTTTCATTATGATAAAAATAATAACTTTCTCAAGAGTTTCAGCCACAGAAAATTGAATGAAACAAGTTTCATTCAATTTTCTGTGTTACCAGGTATTTATATTTTGAGGTTTATATATTTGTTTGTTCATTAATATATAATTAATACTTTACATGAAATGTGCATGACTGGGCCTTATAAGCTACTTTATAAGCTAATTTAATTGTAAATTGCATAATTTATTAGAGGTAATATCCGCATAACATCCGCAGTCAGAAGTGTGGATGTTAAAAATGATGCGGATATCCGGTCCACCACTAATATATATATATATATATATAGAGAGATAGATAGATAGATGGATGGATCATATAGAACTGCAATAACCGCAGAAAATTTAAAAAAAAATTAAAAACCGCAAGAAAATATAAAATAAGATCCGAATAACGTTTTCAGCCCATATAATGGCTCCTTTTCAATTCGGAAAGAAAACAAAACGACCAAAGTGGTCGCTGGTCGAACTAAAACTGAATGAAATAACTATAAAAACGATTTATTTATTTCCGAATTGAAAAAGGGCCCCATCATTATATGGCTGTAAATGTTATTCGAATCTTAATTTGTATCTTCTTACGAGTCTTAAATATTCTATATATACAGGGTGTTTAGAAAGTAACGCAAGTGAAGAGACAAATCCGATTTGAATTATATTAACGCGAGTGAACATGGAGAAGTAATATTTATTACATGTACACTCGTACAGGGTGGGAGAAAGCTCTTTAAGGATTTTATACATACAAATAACTTGTTAATAATAAATAAATTCCAGTGATATCACTGCATTGTATGCGATACTTTTCAAAGCAACTACACAAGGCAAGAAATGACCCTTGGCTAGAACAGGGAAGCCATAGGCCCTAGCCTCAGTCAGTGCCATGTCAGTAAGGATGTAATACAGCAATGAAGAAAAAGTGTATCTTGTGTCGTGGACTCTTACAATAATTGTGAAGAAAGTTTGCGTTTATTTTAACAAATATATAATAAACCACCACCAAATGCAACCATTCTTCGATACTGCAATCTCAAAACTTTTGAAAATAGGGAATCTGTTAAAAGATCGCCCAAGAAGAGGAAGGTCAGTGACGACAAATGGAGACAACAACAAAGAAAATGTCCTCGCCACTTTTCAAATCGATCCAACAACTTCAACGAGAAAAGTCGCAGACGAATTGGGTCTTTCCAATTTTTCAGTATAAACAATATTGAAATCACAGGGTTACCACGATTACAAACCCATTTACTCTCAGCTCATATACGACGCTGATTCTGGTAGACGGCTGCAGTTTGCTGAAACAATGAGACAAAAGTTCAACAGTGATCCAGATTTCCTTCGAAAGATTAAATTTTCAGATGAATGTGTTTTTACTTCTGCTTAATGAGTAAAGGAAACAAACACAACGTTCACTACCGGGCGAGAAAAAAATCCCAAAATAAGATAGGGTAAACCCGTTAAAACGGCTACACTAACAGTTTGGGCGTGCATTGGTTATTCAGGACTCGTTTCCTTTAACATATAGAGAGATACAATGGATGGCGAACGCTATTACCAGGTATCGAGAGACAAAGTTTTGCTACAGTTTACTAATGACGTTGGCAGGAATTGGCTTCATCAACATGATGGAGCACCACCACATTAATGAGCAGCTGCCCGTCAGATTCTGGATACGGACGTTGAAGAAAGATGGGTTGGGTGGCGAGGTCCCATCGAGTGGCCAGCCAGAGTACCTATTTAACCCTATGTGATTTCTGGCTTTGGGCTTATTTGCGTGACAAACTCTACACTCCTGGTTTCATCTATCCAAATGTGAATGTCCTTGGTCGCAGAATAGATGAACAACTGAAAAGGATCCCACTCGATATGTTCGGAAGAACATGAAGAGTCTTATATCGACAAATGTATCATAGCGGATGGAGAAATCTTTGAAGATTAAATTACAATTTAACAAAATATTTGAATGAATAAAATTCTTGTAGACTTTTTGTTTGATTTGTTTTATCATTTGAACACTTACCTGTATAATGTTGCTAACTAAATAGTTGTATGTATAAAATCCTTAAAGACTTTTCTCCCACCCTGTATAAAATACAATAGGTGAACACTCACACAGGACGAGCACGAAGGAGAAGAATCGAGCACGCCATGATAAAGTGCCGCTTCTCAGCAATGTTGACAATTATTTTTATACTTTTTAATTAGGGTGTGCTCTATAGCGAACATCGAGTATCGTCCGGACTAAAATTAACTTGATACTTGCGTGTATGTGGTTGGTTGGTATTCCGTCTTATACGTCCTTCGTCCAACAAAGGGGACTGAGACGGGTGATAACGCCACCAACTGAGAAAAACAAGTCCCTTTAAAAGGCGAACTTGATCAAGCCAAACACATTAATTGCAGCAGGATCATTACTGTACTCCCCTCCCAACTTCTCAGGCTGGCTTGGGACAGTCCATAACTGGGTTTAGGGGGTTCATTATATATATTTCTTATAAATCTTTAATTTCCCAACTGTCTTTCTTTCCCTTCTATGGGGGTGGAGAGGCGTGTTTGAGGGCGTTCGCCCCTGGTTTCTTTGTATGGTATTGGTATACCTTCTATTTGTCATATCGATATCGATAGTGATAATTTAAGATTAATACATACTTTAACTATTAATAATACTTATTTACTTATTTATTATTAATTAATAATAACTAGCTGTTTATTTTTAATAAGAGCCCAGTAAAGCCTAAAGCTTAAGGGCCAAATTAAATAAAATAAATAGTCCAGCTTCACAATTATTTATGTCATTGCAAATTGTAAAACAAATGTATTTATTTTATTATTAATAAAGGTTATTCAATTTAAAAAAAAAATTCAACCGGTGAACTGTGGAACAATCTTCCTCAATCCATATTTCCCCCTGTATATGACCTCCAATCTTTCAAACGCAGAATGTTCAGGCATCTCGAAAACTCTGGGTCTTGAATTTGGCTCTCTTCTTCTTCAATGTGGGGTGTTTTTTTTTTGCGAGCATTCGCCCTTGACCCTTCTTTTCTGCATAAAAAAAACCGAAGGAAACTTTGAAACAATCCACAGTTTTGTAAATCATCTATGTGAGAACATCTGACCTTTCCGCCGATTAATTTAAGAAGAAATAACACAACAAATGACGTTGTAAATTTATTACAAGGAGAAACAAAATGTTATTTTTTTTTTCATTCATTTATTTTTCTCTTTTTGAACAAGGATTATTATTTTTCCATTTATTTCTATTCCATTTTCATACATTCTTCTCTTTCTCATCGAAGAGATTGGAGTTGAAATGCAGTTTTATAGAAATGGAAGAAAAATAATCCTTGTTCATGATTCTCGTCAGAATTGTCCGCTTAGCTAATCTCCCTCTGAAGGATGTCACTCATAAAAGTAATTTTGGTAAATATAATATTTATTTTAATCAATACGTGATGACATATAAAACAAAAATACAGTTAATATTACATAAAATATTCATATATTATTAACATATATACTGTATATATATATAATGTATCTGAAGGTAACATTTAGAGATTTAGAATACAATAAACACTGAAAAACGGATATGCAAGAGTACATCGTGAAAGGATTATATATATATATATATATATATATATATATATATATATATATAAATGATATGACATAAATATGTAAACTATGCAATTTTAAACATCAGCACACATTGCACACAGCTTCCATACCAACAGTTCAGTTTGATTGAATTTCTTTTATGTCAAAGAGTTTAAATTCTAAATTAAAATTAAATTAGCCTCGTGTGGCTTTTTATTTTATATATATATATATATATATATATATATATATATATATGGAGAGAGAGAGAGAGAGAGAGAGAGAGAGAGAGAGAGAGAGAGAGAGAGATTCAAATATGACCTAGAATTTTTTTTAATTTCAAATTCTTCCCTTAAATTCTGACACATTCTTCTCAAATCCTCTGAAAGGATATGGTTCCAGACGCGTAACATTTTTTCAGGGCGTATGTGGACCCACTTCGTGACAAGATTTTCAGACTTTGTTTCTCTTGATATTCTCGAGCAAATGTCATTTGCTCAAAATCATAAAGTCATCGAAGGAAAATTTGAACATAGATTACCAGGGGTGGCTGAGAGCAGCCTGGGCCCTCGGGCATAATGAGGTCCTGGGCTCCTTGAAATCCGATTTTTTTTTCATATTACAGTTCGATTACACACTTGACCCAATTGAGAACACACTCACTCTTTTATGATGACTGCGGGCCGGGGCCGCCGGGCCCCCTAATGGTCCGGGCTCTCGGTCCATGCCCGATTGCCCAACCGCTCAGTCATTATTGAAACCTAATTTAAGCTAACTTAACTTGTTAGATTAGGTCAAATTAAAGTAGTTCATACCTACGGAGGCGTTCCTTTAATGGATTTCCCCACATTTCCCCAAACAATCTTTATACAAACTGGGTATATATATATATATATATATATATATATATATATATATATATATATATATAAAAGATCGCAAAGATTATGCCTTTTTTTATTGTTGGGTATCGTTTCGGAAGAGCTTATTGTACATTGAGGGTTAAAAGAACACAAATCACTGCAGTGAAACCGAATTAAATTTGAAAACAGGTGCGGTGACGTCAAACTGAATCATAATTTTTCGAATCTGAAAATCGAACATCAGTTGTGAATAATTTAAAATTACTCTTAAAAATGCAAAAGTGTAAAAGTTTCTTACCAAAATGAAGACTAAATATAAAAAAGAAACCATTTGATGTAACATAGTAAATTTGTAACTAAAATGGAAATAGAAGTGGAAAACTTTATTGGCAGGAGAAAAAATTTCCATACTACATTTTGTAAAATAGAAAACAAAACCAAATTAAGACTAATAATGAAATAAATAATAGTAAGTAATAATAAGTAATAATGAAAATAATAATGAAAGTAGTGATAAAAACTGAAAGCAAAAATAGGACTAAAAAATTACAAGTAATGAAATTACCAATAAATGTTAAGTGGAGCTACGATAATTTTCATACCGTGAAGCCCAGTTCAGAAGAAATAAAGCTGGATTTGATGAATAGCTTGGGTAAGTGGATTGTCCGAGTTTTGAATCCTTTGCGTTAGACTGTATTGAACACGTCTTGTTACTTCCTAGGGTGCTCGAGACACTGTGGTTAGCGAACATTTGCGAATCTGAATATCTTACAGTTAACGTATGAAACAGTCTAAAAAATCTGTTTTAAAGCAAATTTAGAATTCTACCAAAACCTTTTTCATAATTAGTCCATAATTATTAGTACAGTGACTTGATTATTTTTAACCCAAGTTCAGATTTACTATTAACCTCAAAACAACAAGCATTGTCTCAGAGTATCTAACATTTTCCATTTCACTTTACCTTACATTACTTGAATTATAATACGTGTAATAAACTTTGTAGAGAATTTTACTCACACACTTATCCATTAGTCTTATACTCATGCTGTGTCACTACACTATACACTATTCATTGCCAATGTACAGGCAGTTTTTACATAAATTTCTTATGTTCTTGTGGTTCGGAACCCACGTAAAATTGTAGGTCCCCTCCGCCACCACGGAGGACATACACAATACACAATTACGAACACAGTTAGGTAGACCAGCCATGAGTAGATCCTAGGGTCTTTGTTGGTCTGAAACATTATAACATTATAACAAAAACATTTTAAAAATACTCTTTCAGTCCTTCATTGTTTACCTGTTTACCTGTATTGAGTTGTAAATAGGCAAAACAAAACACATCCTACGTCTCTAAATACTAAGTAGATCAGTTATGGAACAAATCACTAACTTAGCAATTCAATAACGAACTTAACTTCTACATCTGCAATTAGAGTCGCAATAATAACCTCCCCTTCCCGTATCCAGTGTGTTCGTAGGTAGTAAATTTGACGAAATGTCAAAAGTAATAGAATAATTTTCTCTTTACAAACTGAAACGAGATATAACTCTGGAGAGTCCTCATTATACTTATTATATTATATACATAAATAAGGGTTTCTATTTCATTTTCCGCATTCATTATGGTCATTTTCTGTTTACAAATTGGAACAAGATACAGCTCTGGAGAGTCCTCAAAATACTTATTTTATGTTATATGTAAAGGTTTCTTTTCTATTTTTCATTTCTTTTTCAACTTTTATACTTTTGCATTTTTAAGAATAATTTTAAACGGTTCAGTTTGTTATTTCTTCTAAAGTTTGATGTTCAACTTTCAAGTTCTTCAAATTAGGTTCCAGCTTGACGTTATATAACTTATCTTGAAATATAATTCGTTTGGCCGGAGTGATTTGTGTTCTTTTGAGCCCTGATGTGCAATTAATCCCTCTGAAAAGATGGCCAGCAATAAAAATGATAATATATGCATTCACACACACACACACACACACACACACACACACACACACACACACACACACAGATATATATAATATATATATATATATATATATATATATATATATATATATATGGGATGAATTTCACAATAAAACACGTGAAATGAATGAATGCTGCAAACCCACAAGGAAAAAGAAAAACGATTCCAAGGCCTTTCGTGTATTCAAGGCTACACCTCGTCAGGGAATGAAGCTAAAAGGCGAGATGTTTTTCCTGTACGTTGTATATATTTATGGGCATCTCGCCTTTTAGCTTCATTCCCTGACGAGGTGTAGCTTTGAATACACGAAAGGCCTTGGAATCTTTTTTCTTTTTCCTTGTGGATTTGCAGCATATATATATATATATATATATATATATATATAATATATATATATATATATATATGTGTATATATATATATACAAACTGTAAAATGGGATGGAGATTAAAATTATATAATTACATACAAAACATGAATAATTTTGAAATATAGAAGCATACTATGTTATAAATCTTTCAGTTTTTTAAACAGAAGATAGAAATTGCAAAAGAATGGTTTAGTACCACGAAGGAAAGGAGAGTTTTCAAAATAACAAGTTCAGAAAGAGTAACATTTAGCTGCATTGCATTAATATAATAAATCACTCGCCATTTTCCAGAATGTTCATTAGTCACAGAGTAAATATTTGTATTCTTCAGAACAAAAACATCATTCCTACCTGGAAGAGATTATAAAACTTTGCGTTTTAGTTATCTCTTTCATAAAAGTGAATATTTGTAGCATTTCGCAAAACATTTGTTCCAGCTTTTAGATTTACTTATTTATCTTCTTTTAAACCACTCATATATCGCAACCGTATTCATATGGAAAATTATCAAAATCATTGTATTCTTGGATAATATATTATTATTCTTTAAAAGTAGCTTTTAAACATCAATCTATTGTTATTTATAGTACTCTGAAAAAGTTGGCATTTTTTGTTAAATTGATGATTACAAAGCAGTTGAAATATTTCTGTAATGAAAACTGTTATCAGGTAGCAATATTTTGAATAAAATTTTCTCCACCTGGTGTTGAGAGTCAAAAGTTCTGTAAATTGTGATAATTATTAACAATTAAACCTAGGCAAAATATAGTAAAATTTTGACATAAATAGTACTGAATAACAAAATAAAATAAGAGATCAGTATTTGTTATGACGAATATCAATGTAGCTTCGGACAAATTGATTACCTTACGTGACCTCGCATAAGCTAACTGGGCTGAACTAGGCATTTTGGAAATTACAGTGAGTAAAATTGTTACAACCCATTGTATTCCTTGATACGGTTGACATCAGATCATGCCACGCTTTTCAACCACTGGTGTTCTTTATTGTTATTAAAGTCAGAACACACCTTTAATTTCCACCTATCGCGCACTTGTGAACATCCTCGCGCCAAACTAATTGTTTGAAATTCAATCTCATAAATTATAGTAACTGTAATTACAGACTGAGCGTAATATAATATAATATAAGTGTTCACGTTCATCCTACAATTTATCAAATAAAAAACTTTGCTACCCATCTACGAACGGGTCACCGGGCATCACCCTGAAAAAATCTGCATCCTTCACTGGAAGTAAAATTTTATCAATTGGAGATTAAAAAATATTGTTTAGCTGGTGCCTTTTCCAACAAGTTTCCTAAGTAAAATATGGCTGGGTAAATCATTTTAAGCTGTTTGAATGAACAATTTAAAAAAGAAAATATATATATATATATTCAAATATTTACAAATCTTTGTAAAATTACAAGATAACAATGTCTGAAGCCATTCAAACAAAGGTTTTACCAGAGGTTTGTTGAACTCTGCACAACCTTGGAACGAATTTAATTCTGTTATGTGACAATTTTAAGTTTGTATCATAATATACTTATATGAATCAATTTACATTTGTTATTAACACTTTTGAACAGTTTAACATGTTTTACGCATCTGGAACCTAAATGTATTATGATTAAATTATTACTAAAGAAAATATGCAGAAATCTCACCCACCAAACGGATACTTAATTAGAAAAACACGTAAGTGAATTGGTGAACATATTTGGTGCTCCTTTAGTATGCGGTCTACAAATTCTGCCGCGCTCTACTTTTTTCAAAGTGCAGTCTACAGGTTTGTTTCGTTAAATTTGTACCTGCTCACGCATTCTGCCGCTCTTTTTTTTTCGCTAAATGACTCTCATGACTTAGACCCTATTTGACCTTGAAATTCAAAATGATTGTTTACCATCAGTAGCTTGAGAAATTTGAAGCAGTAAAGTTGTAAACAATTCAATTGCCGGTGCTACTATAGTATACGGTTTACCTACGATTGGTTAGGTTTAGTCAAGATATTTTCGTTAAAACTAACGAAAATATCATGAGTAAACCTAACCAATCGTCAAGGGCGACTGACATTGGGATGTAAACAAGCAATTAGTAAACAAGCTAAGAAGGTATACTTACATTTAAACTTTTTGTGTTTTTAACTTTTCAATAAATTTTTTTCCTTACATTTAAACTTTTTATGTTTTTAACTTTTCAATAAATTTTTTTCAAGTAAGATTGTCATTTCAACCTTCTTTAACTACATTTAAAAAACAAATTGGTGTAGACCGCATACTAAAGTGTGAATTTGTCTGTAGACCGTATACTAAAGGAGCACCACATATTTCATCAACAAACAGACGAAATATCTTCATCATAATGAATATATCAACTTTATCATAGTCACTCTAGTACTGTAAGCAATGCAGATTAAAAACACTTACAGTTGAACACATTAATTACACTAACTGTTCAGCTTTAAGACTACTCAGCTGATGGCATCATCTGAACGCGAGGTGTCATTCATTCGACGGAAGAAATGTCAATAAAATCCTCTATCAGGTAATCTCCATTTACAGGGTGTTATTACAATCAGTTTAATTCTTGTATGTTAACATGCAACAACAAATTAACAATGACTTAAGTTTTAACACTAAATACATAGAGTTAAGTAAGAACAGACCGCTATTTCCTCGGCTAATCGACGGGCTAGTGTCACCACTACATATTTTGTAGAGACTGCAGCGGTGAAAAATAAATTGTTTCTATAGGGAAAAATTCGTAGAAACAGATACATTTTTTAAAAATTTTCTGAAAAATTAAGTTACTTTTTATATGAATGTATATTTGAGCATTCTGAATGACTCGTTCATACATTAGCCATTAACTTGGGATAAATAATTATATATATATATATATATATATATATATATATATAAAAGATAAGGTGGTGGCTGCTGGCTAAGCCGTTCACACTATATAAACTGTAGGTTTATGCCGCTTACTTAGTCATAGTGTTGGCTCTGGGTCTATAATTCTTTGCTAGGCAAGGTCTTGGCATTAAAGTATTAACTTTTAATGAAGCGAGTACCAGGCTATTTTTAAACCTAACTTAACCCTTTAAGCCCTGAATTTTTTGTAAGGTTAAGTTAGGAATGCTTGTATTTGAAACGTTAGCAATTTGTACCTTCAGTCCTTAAAGGGTTAAATGAAACGGCTGTAAGCTAGGTCCACCCAAGGTCTAGGTTAAGATAATAAGACATAATTGAAAAATAAGACATAATTGGAAAATAAAACAAAAATTGATAATCTGAAGCAACGCGGCGAAAAGGTTTCTGCCCTGTTTGCCTGTACCGCGGAAGAGAGGTGAATATCGGATCCATTTTTCTTTATTATGTCAATGCTAATTATATTACAAATAAAATGCAACACATTATGGTCTCACCTGGGATTCGAACTTCCCCTGAAGATGCAGCTTTTGCGAACCGTTACGTTATCTACTCAGCCATGTAACGACTCGATGGAAAGAGGACAAATTTTTATATACTCTTTCTCATTGTTTTTGTACTTATATTAA
>JAJOZX010000713.1:260000-400000 GCA_023014485.1 Bathynomus jamesi | reverse complement strand
ATGAGAGTTCGTCTGAGTCCCCTTGTTTGGAATCTTCTCTGTGGCATATCAAAGGCGTACTCGGTACGCTTCCTTTCAAATCAGTTATCTGTTCGGAGAGAGAGAGAGAGAGAGTTAAATGACAGATTACACATATGGTAAATAAAATCATGTTGTAAAAGTCTAGTTTAACTAATGAGCTAATAGTTAATATATACACTAAAATAGGAAACCATTTTTGTGGTACAATGTTATTTCATAAAAACCAAACTGCCTAAGTGGAAAATAGTTTTTGAATAACGTTAATAGAAAAGGACCTAAACCGATAAAAACCTATAATTAACTGGAATACATCTTGATACCTTGGTTTTGCTTCCACCTGAATTGTTCATTCTGAAGAAGTCAAGCTTGTTGCTCAGACCTGCAACTTAACGTGGAATTCGAACCACGACCCACCACGGGTGGTCAGAAATTACAAAGTCCTCGCCCGGACGAGATCTCGCAATCAGGAACCCAGTGTCTTAACCACTAAGCTCTCCAGGGTACCCATTTATCTACTAACCAATTTTATTGTATGGAAGGATGAACAGCTGGGTGAGCTGCGCGCCTCTTTCCATCGCCGAGAATCGAACCCGGGGCCGATAGATTCGTAGTCAGTGGTGCTAACCACTACGCCACCGAGGTACATAGTAAAACGGCAAAATTAAATGTCTTGTTTTTATATTTTTTATATCTCATCCATTTTACACCACAAAACGTATTGATTTTGTGATTCCCAAACAATGACACGCAAAAAAAGGTATATATATATATATATATATAACAAGTAAAAAATATTGTGGACTTTAATGGTGAAATTATCCGAGAATAATTTCACCATTTTACACCACAAAAACGTATTGATTTTGTGATTCCCAAACAATAACACGCAAAAAAGGTGTATATATATATATATATATATATATATATATATAACAAGTAAAAAATATTGTGGACTTTAATGGTGAAATTATCCGAGAATAATTTAATACAGCTTGTTAATATTTTCAATACCTTCTGCCAGTGGCGGATTATCACTGAGGCTATTGAGGCTGAAGCCTCAGGCTCTCATGCTTGAGGTAGCCCCCAATCAACTGAGTTTCAATGATATAATTCGAGATTTCGCAAACTTCTTTGATTAAATATGACAGAGTACACAAACTGACAAATTCCCTGTTTTATTTTAGGTTTTATAGGCCCTAAAGTAAAGTTTGTTTAATACTGTTTGGATTTGGCAAACGGCAAAATACACTGTGTTAAGTTTCTTTTAAGTTTGTATCTCATTTAGCCTAAGCACCGTACATATAATTCGTGTAAATGTACTATGTACTGTACATGTACATGTATTGTTAATAAAAATCTATAGAAAAGGCCCCCTAAAATAAAATTAGCCTCATGCCCCAAGTTAATCCGCCCCTGTCCACAGGTATATTAAGAAAAAAATTTGGATAGCAATCAGTGTGTGTTTTGAAAAAAGAATTATTTTTGAGCAAACGTACAAGTTGTTGAAATAGGATGAATAATTAAAAAAACGTTACATATTTAAAAGAATGGGAATTTATAACAAAAACACACGTCGGTAGATCTAAGTGTATTTTTAATCAAAAACAACGTTTGTAACTTGTAAGAAGGAGAGTATGTACGGAGGGTGGCCCCCATATTCTTCATTGCCCCGGGGCCTCCGAGGTGTCTTAATCCGCCTCTGCCTTCTGCAACTTTAAAGACATGGGTCATCTTTTGCGGTTTATATTTCTATATCCGCAATACTTGTATCCCGTAAAAGGAACCAGGGCCATACCAACCTCGATGGCGCCCTGTGCAAGGTAGTCCTTATGTACCCCTCACCCCATTAAATTCGGAACATATACAACTTGATTATGATAGAAATACATAATTCATTAAAACACATAATTATTTAATATATAAACAATATATAATACATAATTAATACATAATACATAATTAATACATAATATATAATACATAATTAATTAAAAATTAAAATTTCATTCTACGTTGGCAGTTCTAAGACCAACAATTTGGTGACCCTCACATGTCGGCGCCCTGGGCGGCCACACAGCTCGCCCAGGCCTTGGTACGGCTCTGGCAGGAACCAGTCCCAAATACAATGGAAATCAGCTGTAAACATACGATTGCGTAAAACAAAGCCTTGTATTTGGTCTAGATCTCTAGCCGAGGCCAATAAGAAAAGGATGTGCATTTGTCTAATTTTCAGGGATAAACGGAAGGGATAGCAGCATTACCTGATCCTCCTATTGCTCTTCGAATACGCCAGTGGCTGGCTTCAATACGTTCAAACATACTTTCTAGCCGGTCGCCTGGCTGGTCATATGAGCTACCTTTGACTTTTCTAAACCAGTAGAAGGAATTATGGCTGTCAGACCATCAATAATAATAGGCTTTATTCTCTAAAACTGGCAATTTTCTCGTGACCTTTCTCAAATCACCCATGTTAGCGATGGGAGGAGCATGGTTTTGTGCTGACTTTGTATCGGTCATACACGACTTACCGACCAACATTTGTTGAGTGGTTCTCCTCTCCCAGTTTGTGATTCATGTTTTGCACCTTTAATGGAACATCATATTTAACTGAATGTTTTGAATGCTCGGTCTCTCGAAGCCAGGTATTACGAGAGTGATTCTTCAGAGAGAGCTTTATTTTACAAGAATCCTTCGAAATTTAATTAATTGAAATGTAAATCTCTCCGTGATCTGGGCAATTTCAAAATTACTTGGAGAAATTATTCGAAAATTACTCAATGCCAAAGCGTGAACAGCTCCAAAGATTGAAGCCGATTTGAAAGTTGCTACGGAGCAAGCAAGTACAGCCGGCTACGACATAGCCAAACTCAGTTAAATAATAGAATACCTTTGCTGTGCGTTGCCATGGGCAACTAATAATACTAGATAACTATTTAATTAAATCACTGATATAAGTGGATAATCTTTGAAACTGTGATTAAACATAGAGTATTATGATAAGCTATAATCAAACCAAAAGTTCATTTTGTTTGTGAACCATTTTTATCTGGTTTAAAGTAATGTGTGTTTTTCAATAATAATTTTAAATTTTTATATTTCTTATTTTAATTTTCCGTTAAATTAACAAAAACCGAATATGATGACGTCCACTGAATTATATTCTAACTTCAAACTATGTTTAAAATAAGGTTTTTGAAATAATCTGAAACGATATTGGTTGTAATATTTTTTATGTTATAATGTTATAATGTTTCAGACCAACAAAGACCCTAGGATCCACTCATGGCTGGTCTACCTAACTGTGTTCGTAATTGTGTATTGTGTATGTCCTCCGTGGTGGCGGATGGGACCTACAATTTTACGTGGGTTCCGAACCACAAGAACATAAGAAATTTATGTAACAACTGCCTGTACATTCGCAACGACCAATTTTTGCAAAACTAAATAATTATCAATTAAAAACTAATTAATTATCGATTTAAAACTAAAGATAGAATCTCTGGATCCAGAGGATCAAGTCATAATAGACTACTATCCACAAATATGTTACACTCTATATCTATTTATAACCGACATGCAAATATATCAGATCCAAAGAATCCAGTCAATTTCATTACGGTATCCATCAATACTAGTACCTTGCCAACGAAAAATAAGTCACGGTCCATATCGAATGCGGACCAAGTCAAAATTTGCAACCATATACATTACAATATATATACTTAGGAGGAAAAGTTGGTTGGAGTATTTGAATTGCATCAAGCATAAACTGAAAATAAATTTGGAGTATTTTTTTTTATTTATATTTCCCTTTTATACGAATTTTTTTCGCGTTACGCAAAACATCAGTAAAAAAAAATAAAATAAAATGTTGAAAACAAATAAATGAATTAAAAAAGCTTAAGAGACTAATGGGATTCTGATTATATTAAAAACAGGCATTTTGGAAAAACAGTGAAAACCACTTCTTCAAAGGCGTTTTGTGTGTAATTTATATCCTGTTTGGATGGATGCGGACTCAGAACTAATTTTATGCAGTATATATATATATATATATATATATATATATATATATTATATATATATATATATATATATATGATGAAAATAACCACGAAGGAAAAAGGAAACACAAAATGGTGCTCAAGCGCTTTTGTCTAATGACATCTTCAGGAACATTGAAATAACTAAGTTCGAGACTATATATAGGTTACAAAATAAATTGTAGGAGGAACATACAAATTTATAAGGAAAAGTTACCAGAGTTTTAGCATATTGCCCCTCTTGTCTAAATCCGTTCTGAACGAATTCAAAACAAGGATCAAGCGAAAAAAGGCCCTGGCTAATGTTGAAATTATTTGTAAGTTGAATAATGGCAGACTCAAGAATATTTCTATTAACAATGTTGCTTAAGTGAAACAAAACTGAAGCATATTCCAATCAATACAGTGGGATAACTCTGACAAATGGACGAAAAGGGCACTGGACGACTGTCCCGTTCTAACGGAATATTGATGCTGTTTTACACGCGTGTGCAAATCCTTTCCCGTCTGTCCAATGTAAAGGGAATCACATTGTTTACAACCAATTTTATAGATAATGCTTGAATTATCGGTAGGGCTATTCTTTACTATGATATTTTTTACAATATTGTCTTATGAAAATACTACCTTAATGTTCAAAAGTTTAAGTACATTAGCAATGCCTAAAAAGCCCGGGAAAAATGGAAGTACTAAAATATTCTTCGACAAAGTGCGAGGATAGAAAGTTCGTTTTGCCTTGTTAAGACAAGATTCCAAAAAAGCAGGTGGGTAACACAAATCACTTCCAATACTGTTCATTTTTTTCTAATTCAGCATAATAATGGCGATCCTAAGAGCGCGGAGAAACATTGAAGAAAATATGGCTTTGTTGATTGGGGTGTCATGTCCCGAGTAAAAGTGTACATTAAACAAACAATTTGTCCTACGTACACTACGTATATATATGTATTACAGTTAGTGTGTGAAATCAGTTATTTCACGTAATGCCTAAAAAATTCAGACGTTTCGCGTAATTCGATTAAGCGATTAACGACTACGTGAAGGTTAGGTTACGTTAAGTTAGGTTAGTAATGCGTATTACCTTGTTTAAGGGTCACAGGTATTACGCGAAATGCCTGCAATTTTTAGGCATTACGTGAAATGACTGGTTTCACACAGTGACTATAACATATATATCGTTTCCAACGAATTGGAGTGAGAAGGTAGGAACGAAACACAAAATGCAGAAGGTACTTTTTTATTTTGATAGGGTTGTTTAACCTCCTTCGCAATATCTAAAGTCATATGACGGAGTGGACCTGTAGTTTTACGTGGGATCCGAACCACGGGCCACTACATAATTTGGACGCAGAGAGCGGTCTCTCATCCAACTGGTTATCACACCCAGTGTCGCTTAGCCTCGCTGATCAACGGGAAGAGTTGTTACAACACTGGCACCGACGTGGCTATAGAAAAAGTAATGACGAGGAGAAAGAGCAGAAACTAAAGCGAACACATCCATTCACACACGTACCCTGGAGGACCAGCGTCTCGCACCCGTATGGCTACATTCCACTGCGGCACTTCATACGCTATGCCTGGTGATGCGTCCAAGCATTGTCGAAAATGAAAGGAGACAGAGTCCTTACTTACTGTACAGTATATACTTCTCACAAACCTTTTCTATTCCATACTACTTGCAGCTGCCCTTCGTGAATCACCCAGATCCGAATTTCACACAAACACACACACACAATCCTAATTATTTAGGAAGTTTATATTATTCTTATTTCAATTCTTAATCTTATTCTTATCGTTATTAATATAACTACTTTTATTTAATTAAGCTTAAGTTCATAAAATAAAAAATAACACATTTCATAACATCAGTAATTGTTATTTATTCACTATTTTAAAAGAGTGCAAATAATTATTAATCATGTAGTAGTAATTGACGATATCTTTTTGAACTGAAAGTTTGGAAAAGATTGAAAATCGAAAAGGAATCACTATTCGTATCTGCGTAAACCATTCTTTTATCTATGACAAAGTTATTCTCTTTTAATATTATTATTATTATTATTATTATTATTATTATTATTATATATTTCATTGTTTATTAGTTTTCCATTCCTTATCCTTATTTTTAATATTGTTTCGCTGTTATTCATTCTTCCTCTTAATTTTTAACTACTTTTTTTTCTCTTTTAGATTATTATAATTATTATTATTGACTTCTATTTTTGTTTTATTGGTTTTTATAATTTCCTCTATGATTAACGCTTTTCGTACTCTCTGAGCTGTGAATGAAATCACCGAGTTTCAAAATATAATAAATAGCAACTATGTGACAGTAGATACCTTCTCAAACGAGCGACATTGTAACGGAAACGTATCTATTTTGAACTTAAATATAAGAAACCTTCCAAATAACTGTGATAAATTGCCGGCCACTCGAAATTTGTTAGAGTATAAATTTATATGTATTATATTGACCAAGACCCGGTTAAATGGAAATAATAAATTATTTTTTAATATACCGTGCTATACGAGCCTCCATATATGTAGAAATAACAGAGGCGGCGGAGTAAGCATTTTTATAGACACTAATCATAAAAGTAAATAAATTGACTACTTAACAGGCATAAATAATCATTCTGAAACTCTATCAGTTGAGGCGTATATAAATAACATTTCCTATTCAATATTAGGCATCTACCGAGTACCAAATGGCAACTTGCCAACGTTTATTGTGAGCACAGATACGACTTTAACTTCTAATCACATCAACAATAACTGCATCATCGCGGGAGATTTAAATATCGATCTTGTAAAATAAACGCTAATAATAATGCTAATTTCTTCTTCGCCAACAAGACTACACAGTACCATAGAAAACGCCACTTTATTAGACCAAATTTGGGTGCGATCTTCCCTTGAGTGTACGTCAGATATACTCCTATTACATATTACGAACCATCTGCTAACATACACAATGTTAATTAACCATTTACAGATACAGGAGAAAATAAAAATTGACTATAGACCGTACAACTATAATAATAAATTGAAATTTATCCGAGATACTAAGTTTTGACTGGTCGAGAATAACTGAAAGTAACTGTGAAATAGAAACAAAATTTTAAACATTCTCAAACACACTAATGGATATATTTAATACTAATTTTCCTATCAAGTGGAAACTTGTGTTAAAAAATAATTATAACAACTAGCGGACCACCCCAGCTCTCATCGTAAGCATAAACTGTAAACATTCTCTCTATAAATTATGGAAGAATGATATTATCAATGAACAAACATATAAAAGTTATTCTAACAGACTAAATTCGTTCATAAAAACCGCAAAAACGAACCATTATTGTTCGAAAATTACCAATAAAAAATCTAATCCTAAAGAATTGTGGGATACTTCAAAGGTTTTAGTTAACGCCAAAGAAGAAAATACAAATCCTACATGCCACAACCCATACCAAATACATTCTTCTTTGAACCAATTCTGCCAAACGAAACCTCAGTCACATTGGAAAACTCTAAAAAAAAAAACGCAGTTAATAGTTCAATTGCAGTACTATTATTAGAAAAAATCTATAAAAAGGTAAAGTATAAAAAACACACATTCTTAGTTTTCCTCAACCTGTCGAAAGCCTTTGATACGCTCTCACATGATATCTTACTTGATAAATTAAACACATGTAGCAAAAGGGCAAATATGCTAAATTGGTTTAAGTTACATATATCATATATGACTATATCATATATGATTGTAACTAAAAAACTGTAAACGCGCACACTCCATTAATAACTAGAAACATTCCTCTTGCAAAAGTAAATGAAGTTAAAGTTCTTGGCATCAAGTTAGATGACAAATTAAATTTCAAAAGCCACACACAACATATCAACTTGAAAATATTTGGATTTCTCTACATAATATTCAAACTCAAGAAAACAATTCCAAAAAATGCTCTCCTCACATTTATTCATCCACACTTACTATATGGAATCACAGCATGGGGTAGTACAAAAAATTATATACTATATCCGCTAGAAGCAATCCATAAAAAATGCTTACGAACTCTCTCAAACAATGATAACAGACAATCCAATGTTCAGAGATTGAAATATTCTAAAACTAAATGACTTGTATAAATTTACTGTCGGCATCAGTATGTACAAAGTTATTAATAATGAAAACTGCATTTCGCCCATTCACAGGGTGATTACCCGCCCCATCCCCCATCAGACCAACCATAATCATAATACAAAGCTTTCCACTGATTTCATACATAAACCGAATTACGGTATTCAATGCAAGCTGCAGGAAATGCTCTCTCTCAAAGGGGGCAGATATCTGGAACGCTATACCTATATGACCTTTTCTCAAATCACTAAAGAAATACTTTATTAACTCCTATTCATGTGTGTGTGTGTGTGTGTGTGTATATGTATATATACTGCAACTTGTAAATATTACTAAACAAAGAAAATTACCCATTATATATGCAAAATTCACAATCTTAATTGAATGCAATCACAAGTTATATAAATTATATGTTGAAAGTTTCCATTACATTACGTCATATTTATAATGTGTCTTATTTATCAGGTGCCGCCTCATTTATCAGGTGTCTCATTATCTGTATTTTTAAAACTTTAAGACTGTATCATCATCATCATCATCATTTCTCATTTGTAATAACAGAAATTAATCATTATTTGTCTTTCAACATGTTCTGTTTACTGTATTGCTTACTATTTTTCTTTTCTATTATTTTTATTATTTCTATTATTATATCGTATTGTTTACGATTTTCCTTTTCCATTACTTTTATTATTTCTATTATTATATTGTATTGTTTACGATTTTCCTTTTCTATTACTTTTATTATTTCTATTATTATATCGTATTGTTTACGATTTTCATTTTCTGTTATTTTTATTATTTCTATTATGTATTATATCGTATTGTTCATTACCACTTCTTTTTTCTATTATTTTGAAGATTATCTCAATTTTCATTTGTAATGACAGAATTAACTAAATGCAACATTATTTTATTTTCCACTAATTCTATTTATATTTCTTATTTTCCTTTGTAAAAACTGAAATGAATCTCAGAGATTTTTGCCTGAAAAGCTGCCATGTTTCCCAACAGCATATTCAGATAAGAATGCTATATAATTAGACTAGTTGCCACTGAAAATACAAAATTAAACGTTAATGCTAGTTTAAAGTTACCTATATGGATGTGATGTATATCTTATGTAACGTGTTCTTTCTGAATTATTATTATTAATATTATTATTATTGTTTCATATTTCCCTTTATCTGACTTTATATTTTGTATACTTTTAGTATTTTTTCTTTTAATTTCGTTTCTGATGAAACACGAAATAAACGAAATTTCTGCTCTCTTATTCATGAATCACTTTGCATACATCGTATAATTTTCAATAATTATTGTTGCAAGGCTTCATAAGACTCTTATAGTATTTACGCATCTGCAAGAATGAATCATATCCTTTACTGAATAGGGTTAGATTTTTATTTTAAAATTACTGAATAGGCTTAGAGTTTTAGTTTAAGATAATAATGTCAGGATAGTTTCATTCACGGCAAAACACAATGACAATGAGGACCATTGCACACTGTTGAGATTTTCATAAAATGTGGCCAAAACACCAATTTTAAAAATTTGCGCTGTGGTTAAGATTTTGTACATTTTTAATCTGTATTGAATAAATATCCAAGCTTTAAAATTTTAATTATTTTTGCTGACATATTTACGAATTTATTTATGTCATTCATTTATTTCATTCTGATATAACGATCCTAATTTTCTGTCATTTTCAAATGCATTAAATCTAAATTGTTTGCTCACTATTCACTGTTCATATTTATTTGCAACACTGTAAGGCACTCGTAATTTTATCTTTATTTGCTGCGCTTTTCACGACTTCACTGATTGACAGACTGATTGATTCGTTTCTTACATTTATTTCGCTTCAATTTTCTGACTATTCATCACCGCATAAAGTAGCGAAGCAAAATAAATATAATAAAACAGTTTCAGAATTCAAATGCGAGTTTCTTCAACGGATTTAATTAATTGCATGAGATATTATTATTATAATTATTGCTAGGAAAAGTGGGCCATACGGGCCCATTTTTTTATGCAGGAAGGAGAGGCCAAGGGCAAATGCCGGCAAAAACCGCCCCTCCCATAGAAGAAGAAGAGAGCCAAAATCAAGGTCCGGGGTTTTCGAGATGCCTAGACACTCTGCGTAGGTAAACGTAGGTAAACAAATTTAGAAATTTTTTTTTTTTACGTTTTTTTTACTGTTTAAACTTTTTGATAATATTTTACTTTACAAATTGCATTTTTTGGGGTAACATAATTTTAAAAGTAAATATCACGATATTTCTCAAAGTATTTAAAATATTTAAAATATATACGTATTAAAGGTGGATATCTAAATTTCAATTTTTGTCTGCCCAAAAATTCCCATAAGTGAAAAATTCATCAAATTCACACGTATCATTTTCCTTTGCACTTTCATTATTGCTCAATCTTTGACATGGAGTTTGATACGTATCAATTAATTGATTTTTTAAAAGCGACAGATTTTTCAATTAGGATGAAGAAAAGATACGCGAATTTTTGCAAGGTTAGATTTTTCAATTTGTAAAATCATCAATTAATTGTATATTATTTGATTTTATATTAGTTTGTACTAATTTATATATATTTGTAATAATTCATAAATTCAATAAATCATAAATATTTATTTTTTTATTTTTTCATGTATATTCATTGAAATAAAGATAAAAAGATTTTTTTTTTCCAAAAAAAATTAGGTTTTTGAAAGAATATTATCAAAAAGAATATTATAGGTAAAATGAATATTGTTCTTATAGAATATTTAAAATGTTCATTGTCCATTTAGTATAAGGTGGAGTGAAAAACACACACAGAGGAATGACAAAAGTAAATAGACATTTTCGGTTTGGCTTTAGAATAAATCACTGTACTGACATGTGCTTTTATATGCTAAAGGCAACCGTTCTAAAGTACAAGATGTCAAGTAGCATTGTTTTTGAACCATTTCGCTGAAAATTTTCACTGAAATTTATTTATAAAAAATATAGAAGGTGTATAGAAAGGATTGCCAAAAGTAAATAGACACAGTATACTTTCTAAGGGTATAGAATAAATGAAAGCGAATTATAGGTAAATTGAGTATTATTCTTAGAGAATATGTTATTGGAATGATTTCTTTTGCTAAACCAATTGTCTAGTGTATTTCTTTTATTATTAATATTAAGTTGAACAACGTTTAAATAATTAGTTCTCTTGCTGAACAACTTTAAGGAGAAAGTCGGTCTTGCCTTTAATAAATAAATAAATAAGTGGAAACTCGTCTAAATAAGTTAAAATAAATGGCGCAACCTGGCAACTCAACCTAATAAGGTATACCTGAAAAATTAAAAACACTATTTGGCAACTCATGTAATTAAAATTAAATGGGGGTATCTAGCAACTCACCCTAATAAGGTATACCTGAACAATTAAAATAAATGGTGGTATCTGGTAACCCCCTCCTCTATATAACAGCTGCTTGCCCCCTGGACGCTCATAATGCGTCTGGCTCTAGCCAGGCGAACACCTCCTTCCTTCTTAGGTTAAGGCTTAGGTTAGGTTTCCCTTTGGGGGATGAGGCCGTCCAACTTATCTCCCAAAGACCTCCTCCTTCTCCTTTCTCTTTCTCTCTTAGGTTAAGGCTACCCCTTTGGAGGAGTTCATCTTCCCTTCTCCCCACGAAGCTCCCTCCCCTCTCCCCCTTGGCAGGGGGTCAAAATGGATGTTGAATGACTGGTGTACGTGTTAAACCAACAGACAAAGGAACGTATTTAAATTATAATTCATACTCACCAGAAAAATATAAACTATCGATAATTAAAATACTCGTGCACAGAGCTTTCAATATATGCTCAAGTTAGCAACTATTTAATCAAGAAATTGAGAGAATAAAGCAAAATCTAATAAACAGTGATTTTTCGCTATTTTTAATCGATATCATAAACCGAACTCTAACAAATTTATAAGACAAAAATAAGGAAGATCATGAAAATAAAAATAAAAATACAGGTATAAAATTTTACTTCGAAAAAAGAAACCCAACAAGACTAAAACATGAAGAAAAATGTCTAAATAATATGTTAAAGAGGCACATAAAACCAATGGATAAAGAAAAAACTATCAATGTTAACATATACTATAAAAACAAAAAGTTATCGAGTCATTTTTCGACACGTAACAAAAACCCTGATAAGCAACATCATGTGGTGTACCAATTTACGTGCCCTGTAGTTGACTGTACGTCGACTTACATTGGTTACACCACAAACCAGGGCCGGATTTAGGAGTGGACAAAGTGGGCAGCTGCCCATGGGCCTCCACATATTGACAAGCCATTATCAAAATAGAAAAAACCCGAAACTAGAAAAACCCGATAGATGATCAACAAAAAAACACGCGCATCCAATACCACTGTAGTACATAAACTTTTACCAATTACTATTTGTTGTGTACTGATTATTATTTTGTTTTTATTACTCTTTTAGGCCTACTCTCACTATAATGGAATACCCGAGTAACCCGAGGCTTTCATTTTTTGCAGAAATGAGTGGAATGGACAGACACAAGAGTGCACGATGTTTTGAAAGTGTATGTATGTTAATTATATTATGAATCTTATGGATGACTTCAATTATGTCTTCCCCTAAGGTAGGGGGGCCTCCACATGGAGGCTGCCCAGGGCCTCCACACGTCTAAATCCGGCTCTGCCACAAACCACATTAAAGAGAGAGCATACCAACATAAATATCGTCCAAGTAAAATTAACGAACATTACAGAGTAGATCATAAAATATTAAATTTAAAAAATATCTCACAAAACTTTCAAATCTTATACTCATCACATAACGTACAAAAACTAAAAATTGCCGAAGCCTTTTACATTAAAATGAAAAAAAAACGAAAATTAATATAAAATTTAATAAACTTTCGAATATTCTTAAATTAATTTGAAATTGTATCAAACTTACAATCAAGAAATATATATAACCCATTTTACTTTAAAATTATGTATAAAGCTCTGAAGATGTTCAAAGTATATGAACGAAACGCGTCAACAGAAGAAAAAATGAAGACAGTATTCTTAGCATACTTCAAATTCTTATCTAGAGTTAATATTAAGAAACTCAGTACTGAAAATAAAAAACTATTCAGAATATTGGAAATTAAATGTAAATCCTTTATGAAGACATAGGCTGATATCGACTTTCTATTATTATTATTATTATTATTATTATTATCGTTATTATTATTGTGCTTTAGGGACCTCTCCAAACATTTGGATACTTCAGAAAGTTTATTCAAAAAATCTTGAGTAAAATAAAATAATTACTTTACTTATGCGGTTCTTTTTAACGTTTCGCTCGCATACTTCAGGCATTTTCAAACAAATAAGCTAAAAATTGTTTAATTTAGCCATTATTGCCTAGAGGTCTTTTTAGAGACTGAATAAAATCGTAAAGAACAAAATCAGTAAAGATGAAACCTAAGTTAAACAAACTTTTGTGTATAAACTGAAGACAAAATTCATTTGTTAAATAAAAATGCAATTTTTTTTGTATGCCATTTTATTGCATTTAATAGTAATATCTGGCTTATGATTTATTTTTATTATTAAGGATTTCGCTATTCTGAGGTTATAGAAATTTTTCAGTTTTGAATAGTATGCAAGTATTCTCAACAGTTTCATTTGTAGGTTGTAGTTTTGGTTCACTTTTAAAGTGGTCATAAATTTTATTTCTTTTTTATTTATACCGTAAAGTTCTGAGGGGAAGTGTACAACCTATGGAAGAGGAGTTACAGCTATCTATATTACGTGTGAATAGGTATACGACATTACTTGTATTTCGCTCAGAAACTTGTTTCCAAGTTAAAAAATATGATAACAATTTTGTTGATTTATAATCAATTTTATTTTAACTTTAAACTTTTTGGGTTTAGTATTTTTAGCAAATTTTATGCGTCGCTTCAAAATACGATTTAATTTGGTTTCTTTTTATTTTCATGCCCCTAAATAATATTCCAGTTTGGTAATTACAGTAATTAAAAACTGTATTTCTGTTAACTTTGTTGTTTTCATTATTTACTCTTTAGGTTTATTAAAAAAGGTTACGAATAACTTTTTCAGTTATAATTGGAGGGAATCATTAATTAACACAGTTTTGTGTCATTCTTTTAATAATTCTATTTTTAAATATATTCTATTTTTAAATAATTTTATATGATCTACGCATTAAAGTCAGTGTGCCGCCATACTGTTGTCATGAGTAGCATGGGTAGTAGTGTGGTTGCAAAAATGTCGAGGGGTAATAGGGGAATGGGGGATGGAGGAGGGGAGAGGTATCCACCGAAGAGGGGAAAGGAGGGAAAGAAAAGAGGGAGAAAAAGGGAGTGCAAGAAGGGAGTGCCAGTAGAGAAAAATTTTAATCCCTGATAAGATCTTAAACGTTAATGGCTTTTGATAAAAAAAAAAGGTAAGAAAAAATAAATAATAATAGGGATCTTTTCCGTTTGACACACATGGTTCGATTTTATTTTAAATTTCTACACAGACGTAGTTTTGCATGCCGATTACGAAAATCAGAACCATTTTTTGGAGAAATTAATAATAAAAAAGTTACAACTAGCCTAAGACCCGCCCTTCGTGCGGGTCGCGGGTAGCAAAAATTAACCAAACTATCACGACTTAACCTAACCAATCGTCAAGGGCGTACAATTAACCTAAAAAAATAAATAAAAAACAATAATTTTTTTTTATTTATTTATTTTTATATATTAAGAGAAGAGGATTCTTTATACTGTACGGCATTGACGATTGGTTAGGTTAAGTCGTGATATTTTGGTTAAAGCTAACGAAAATATCACGACTTAACCTAAACGTTCCTCAGTGTGACCGACTGACAAACTGAGCGTGACGGACTGACTGACAGACATTCCTGGGTGTTTATAGTATACACGAAAACTGCGACCAGTTCCAAAAAATGCTACAGTGCATCGCAACATTTAATCGAAAATATTAATTTGTGTTGATTTTTGTCACTAATATTAATAAAATACTTTAAAGGGTTGTAACTTTTTTATTATTAATTTCTCCAAAAAATGGTTCTGATTTTCGTAATCGGCATGCAAAACTACGTCTGCGTAGAAATTTAAAATAAAATCGAACCATGTGTGTCAAACGGAAAAGATCCAATAATAGTGACTTTACACTATTATTATTTTAAAGTATATAAGGTTTAGAGGCCACCTGATGTGGTGCAACACGCTGACACATGCATATATACATACCTGTGCTGGTTAAGTATGCGGTCTACCATCTGAGTTTTGACAGAATATTTTCGTTAAAACTAACGAAAATATCACGACTTAACCTAACCAATTATCAAGGGTGTACAGTTGATCTATTATTAATTATAACATTGTTTGTTTCTGGAACAGTATTTACTATTTACTAATAGATCAACTGTACGCCCTTGATAATTGGTAGGTTAAGTCGTGATATTTTCGTTAGTTTTAACGAAAATATTCTGTCAAAACTCAGATGGTAGACCGAATACTTAACCAGCACCTACATACCTAACCTAACACACACTCAAGATATAGATATACGACGTTCTGCGAACTATCTTAGACTAAATATACGAACATTTGGATTTTATGTCTATTTATATGTGTAATTCCTCTCTCCAAACATTATATATATATTATAATATATATATATATATATATATATACATTTCAACTGCAAAGAACACGCAGTATAAATAACGTAAAGAACGACGCTTGTATAGGAGAACATTCCGCGCAAGATGAGAAGAGAGAACGAACAAATGAAAAAATGAGGTAACCACCCGGGAATCGAACCCGGGATCTTCCGATTGCCGGTCAGATATGATCACCACTACACCATGGTCCTCAGTCGATCAGAAGTCGTAATTCCTCTACATACGCGCAGAAACCAATGCCCCGAGGGGGCACCTCTCGCATGCCGTATCTATATATACACATTTCAACTGCAAAGAACACGCAGTATAAATAACGTAAAGAACGACGCTTGTATAGGAGAACATTCCGCGCAAGATGAGAAGAGAGAACGAACAAATGAAAAAATGAGGTAACCACCCGGGAATCGAACCCGGGATCTTCCGATTGCCGGTCAGATATGATCACCACTACACCATGGTCCTCAGTCGATCAGAAGTCGTAATTCCTCTACATACGCGCAGAAACCAATGCCCCGAGGGGGCACCTCCCGCATGCCGTATCTATATATACATTTCAACTTCAACATTACGACTTCTGATCGACTGAGGACCATGGTGTAGTGGTTATCATATCTGACCGGCAATCGGAAGATCCCGGGTTCGATTCCCGGGTGGTTACCTCATTTTTTCATTTGTTCGTTCTCTCTTCTCATCTTGCGCGGAATGTTCTCCTATACAAGCGTCGTTCTTTACGTTATATATATATATGGTGGGAGAAAAGTCTTTAAGGATTTTATACATACAACTATTTAGTTAACATCACACAGATAAGTGTTTAAATGATGAAACAAATCAAACAAAAATTTATAAGAATTTTATTTCTACAACTATTTTGTTAAATTGTAATTTAATCGTCAAAGATTTCTCCATCCGCTTTGATACATTTGTGGATTCTCTCTGTGAAACTCTTCATTGTTCTTCTGAGCATATCGAGTAGGATCCTTTGTAGTTGTTCATCTATTTTGCGACCAAGGGCATTCACATTTAGGTAGATGAAACCAGGAGTGTTGAGTTTGTCACGCAAATAAGCTCAAAGCCAGAAATCACATGGGGTTAAATCAGGTGATCTGGCTGGCCACTCGATGGGACCACGGCACCCAACCCATCTTCCTTCAGTGTTCGTATCCAGAATCTGACGGGCAGCTGCGGAGTAATGTGGTGGCGTTCCATCATGTTGATAAAGCCAATTCCCGCCAACGCCATTATTAAACTGTGGCAAAACTTTGTCTCTCGGTACCTGGCAATAGCGTTTTCCATCCATCGTAATGCACGCCCATCGTAATGCACGCTCAAACTGTTAGTGTAGCCGTTTTACCGGTTTTACCCAATCGTATTTTGGGATTTTTTTTCGCCTAGTAATGAGTGTTGTGTTTGTTTCCTTTACTCGTTAAATCGAAGTAAAGACACATTTATCTGAAAATTTGATCTTTCGAAGGAAATCTGAATCACTGTTGAACTTTTTTCTCATTGTTTCAGCAAACTGCAGCCGTCTATCAGAATCATCGTCGCATATGAGCTGAGAGTAAATGGGTTTGTAATTGTGGTATCCCTGTGATTTCAATATTTTTTCTACTGAAAATTTGGAAATACGACTTTTCTCGTTGAAATTGTTGGATCGACTTGAGAAGTTGCAAGGACATTTTCTCTGTTGTTGTCTCCTGTCGCCGTTACTGACCTTCCGCTTCTTGGACGATCTTTTACGAGGATACCTGTTTCCAAACGTTTGAGCTTCCAGTATCGAAGAGTGGTTGCATTTGGTGGTGGTTTATTATATATTTGTTGAAATAAACGTAAACTTTCTTCACACTTATTATAAGAAATAGTCCACGAATCAAGATACACTTTTTCTTCATTGCTATAGTCCATCCTTACTGACATGGCACTGACTGGGGCTAGGGCGTAGGGTCGTCCTGTTCTAGCCTAGGGACATTCCTGGCCTTGTATAGTTGCTTTGAAAAGTATCGTATACACTGCAGTGATATCAATGGAATTTATTTATTATTAACAAATTAGTTGTATGTATAAAAGCCTTGAAGACTTTTCTCCCACCCTGTGGCATACATACAGTATATATATATATATATATATATATATATATATATATATATATATATATATATAGTAGAACTCAATAATTTTCAGCCTGAAAAAGAGATATTCGTGTATTAAGTGAGAAGAGACACTAGAATTTTGTAAATTTTTCATGTGTGTGTGTGTGTATATATATATATATATATATATATATATATATATATATATATATATATATATATATATATATATCCCATAGTCATAAACTCTACCGTCGAAATGAGTGTCGGACGAATTAATTTATGTTTAGCCAAAATCCCTTAGTCATATCATCGCAGAATGTTGCAGTTCTTTTTTATGCAGTGCCTCTGAACCATGTAATCTCATGTAATCTCGATATATAATCCCATGTAATCTCATGCATTCACATCATCTTATGTAAGCTCGTAATCTCGTGAAATCAATGAATGCGATACATATGGAAAGTATATATATATATATATATATGAAAATTATTTCACGAAAGTAACACGTGAAAAATATTTATGATGAATAAAACCACGAAGGAAAGGAAACACAGAATGGTGCTCAAGCGCTTTCGTCTAATGACATCCTCAGGAACACTGAAGTACATAAAGGGTTACAGCCTATATATAGGTTAAAAAACAACAACTATATATATATATATATATATATATATAAACGGAGAGATAAAAAAAAATCAAAAAATTATTAAACATTAAAGGATTGTGGGAGGAGCATACAAATTTGTAAGGAAAAACTACCGATTTTTAGCACAAGATTAGCACAAGATCAAATTAATTGTTTCCAACCAATGTTATAGAAAAAACAAAATAATAAAATTTAAAAAAATACAAATTTATACTGGAAATCTGCCCGGGTTTTAGCACTTTGCCCTTCTTGTTTAGGTTCGATGTATATAAAAAAAAAAAAAAAAAAATATACAAGTTATTTGAGTAGCATACAAGTTTACCAAAGATTTAGCGTTCTACCCTTCTTATCTAAATCTGTTCTGAAGGAATTCAAAACAACAGGATCGAGTTGAAAACGACCTTTGCTTATGTTGAAGTTATTTGTGAGTTGGATAATGGCAGACTCAAGAATATTTCTATTAACAATGTTGCTAGAGTGAAATAAAACTGAAGCATTATTCCAATCAATACAGTGGGATAACTCTGACAAATGGATAAAAAGGGCACTGGACGACTGTCCTGTTCTAACGGAATATTGATGCTGTTTTATACGTGGAACAAGACAACTCAATCCCATTTTTGGATGTGCTTGTACATAGGGAAAGCTCAGGTTTTAAGTTTAGTATCTATCGGAAAAAAACAAACAATTTTTCCTACGTACATTTTTACTCGGGACATGACACCCCAACTAAGAAGGCCATTTTTTCTTCAATGTTTCTCCGCGCCCTTAGGATCGCCAGTCCGGAATACATCGATGCCGAATTGGAAAAAATCAACGGTATTGGAAGTGATCTGTGTTATCCATCTGCGTTTATGGAATCTTGTCTCAACAAGGCAAAACGAACTTTCTATCGTGTGAATAATAACACTCATACTTTGTCAAAAAATATTTTAGTACTTCCATTTTTCCCGGGCTTTTTAGGCATTGCTAATGTACTTAAACTTTTGGATATTAATGTAGTATTTTCATATAACAATATTGTGAAAAATATCATAGTAAAAAATAGCCCTACCAATAATTCAGGCATTATCTATAAAATTGGTTGTAAACAATGTAATTCCTTTTACATAGGTCAGACGGGAAAGGATTTGCACACACGTATAAAACGGCATCAATATTCCGTTAGAACAGGACAGTCGTCCAGTGCCCTTTTTATCCATTTGTCAGAGTTATCCCACTGTATTGATTGGAATAATGCTTCAGTTTTATTTCACTCTAGCAACATTGTTAATAGAAATATTCTTGAGTCTGCCATTATCCCACTCACAAATAACTTCAACATAAGCAAAGGTCTTTTTCAACTCGATCCTGTTGTTTTGAATTCCTTCAGAACAGATTTAGATAAGAAGGGTAGAACGCTAAATCTTTGGTAAACTTGTATGCTACTCAAATAACTTGTATTTTTTTTTTAATTTATTTTTATATACATCGAACCTAAACAAGAAGGGCAAAGTGCTAAAACCCGGGCAGATTTCCAGTATAAATTTGTATTTTTTTTTATTTTATTATTTTGTTTTTTCTATAACATTGGTTGGAAACAATTAATTTGATCTTGTGCTAATCTTGTGCTAAAAATCGGTAGTTTTTCCTTACAAATTTGTATGCTCCTCCCACAATCCTTTAATGTTTAATAATTTTTTAATTTTTTTTATCTCTCCGTTTATTGTATATATATATATATATATATATATATATATAGTTTTTTTTTTTTTTAGTGTTCCTGAGGATGTCATTAGACGAAAGCGCTTGAGCACCATTCTGTGTTTCCTTTCCTTCGTGGCTTTATTCATCATATATATATATATATATATATATATATATATCGTATAAATTCTTTTATACTCCATTTATATTGAAATTGTTATTCATTTGAATAATTAATTTTCTACAAAGCTTTTTTATAGTTCTCATAGATAAAGGTCAGCTAAATATAGTCTTATAGAATTCGACTCTCTCCAATTTCAACCAAATCCGATCATTTTCCGACCTTCCGTTAAATTCAACAAAAATATTCCTATTACTTATATGATAGAATCCTTTTTATAATATTATTTCCCTTCAAATCTCAAAGTGAACCCATATTTTAGTAACTTCTATGCCATCCTTACCCCCCCCCCCCCCACCAATCTGGCGCCTTTAAGTTTCAAATTCTGTAAACCTATCAAGAAAATTTCTTAGCATATAAATTACATTGCAATTTTATTGGTGGACCCCGTCATCTCACCATTCCACTTCCCTCAAATCATAGTAAATTTTAGGAACCACTACGCCCACGTCCCGCAGAAATGCATTCTTATTAATGCGTAGACTCGAGACCCTTCGTAAAATAGGTGGACTTCGAACTCGTTCGTTCTCCACCTCCAGAAGTTATAAAAGACCGAAAGGATTCGATTTAGGGGTTCTCCGTTCGTCTCCTGCGCTTTATCAACGCAAGCTCTGTAATCGATTATTTAGTGACGCTAACTATTCTTAGAAATTATTAAGCTTCTGTTGCAGTAGCATTTTAGGAACATTAAATCCGTAACTGCGTTCTGCTGTTTCAACTTGCTTTAATTAAGTCATTAAAAACGGTTATTGTCATTGTTATCCGAAGTTGTAAGAAATATTTACATTTCACTTCTTTTAAATTTCTAAAAAAAAAAAAAAAAAAAAAAATGACCAAATCAATCAGTAACTCAAACTTTAACTTCAAATTTTTTATATAAATATAAATCTCTTCATCATTATTTGTCAAATCGGACTGAAATAATTAAATCAAAGAAGTGAACTTCTGTGTTTCCATTCACTCACATATACTTGGCTAACCTAATTCGACATACTATATATATATATATATATATTATATATATATATATATATATATATATATGATGCAAACCCACAAGGAAAAAGAAAAACGATTCCATTCCGATTCCATTTCCATTGCATCATTCATTCATTTCACGTGTTTAATTGTGAAATTCATCCCATATATATATATATATATATCTCTTTTCTTAACTCATTAATTTCTGTCTTGCTAAGAGAGATTACTCTTAACTTGCTGAAAGAGATTACTCTTGAGAGAGAACTTGTTGCATTTTGTCCTAATTTTGAACATAATATAGGTTCTGAAGAGTTTAGAATTACTCATTATTTTTATATACCAAAATTATTTCTTTTATTCAGTTTACTTTCAAGTATTCGTACTCGAAATATGACATAAATTTAAAATTTATTTGAGTAGAAGGTATATATATATTATATACAGGGTGTCCCATAAGTCCGGTCTTCTAGGAAAATTTATTTTAAATTAAATTTACAAAAGTACTAGATTAGAACGAAAACAAATGTTCAAATTGATGTCCTTATTCTTGTTCGTACATGTTGATACGATGTTCCAAATTTAAACGCACACGTACTCTGGTGTGATTTATGCACAAACAGCACGGATATTTTCTTTAAGGTCTTCAGTGGTACGTGGTCAATGAACACGGCAAACTTAAGGTGACCCAAGAGGAAAAACCTAGCCGTGTAAAGTCCGGTGTGATTTATGCACAAGGTCAATGAACACAGCAAACTTAAGGTGACCCAAGAGGAAAAACCTAGCCGTGTAAAGTCCGGGGATCTTGGTGAAAAGTACACCAACACTGGTTTCAGCACTAGTTGAAGTTCTCGGGCAACTTGCTCTTGGTTTGTTCTGAACACTCCCGGTCTCCTTGACTCTTGAAAGCATTCGACCAACAACAGAACGCTGACCAGGTCGTGGTCTATTGGGATGACGACGGTAAAATTCTTCAGCTGTCTGTCTTTGGCTAAGGTCAGAAGCATGCAAAAGAACAATTTCCGCCTTTTCCCGAGGAGTGTAACTCGCTTCCATATTAGCCATTGTAACCAAAAAAAGGTCCCAAAATAAGATCAATTTGACATAATAAAATCGAATAAACTATATATATACACTAGCTAAAGTGGGCCTTACGGGTCGTTAGGTTAATTGAATGCCAGGTTAGGTCAACTGAATGCCCGATTAGATTAATTGAATGCCCGGTTAAGTCAACTGAATGCCCGATTAGATTAATCGAATGCCCGGTTAGGTCAACTGAATGCCAGATTAGATTAATTGAATTCCCGGATAGGTTGATTGTACGCCCTTGACGATTGGTTAGGTTGAGTCGTGATATTTTCGTTAAAGCTAACGAAAATATCACGACTTAACCTAACCAATCGTCAAGGGCGTACAGTTGACCTAACTGGGCAGTCAATTAATCTAACCGGGCATTCATCACCCAGGTGCACAACCTCGGGACCCCTAATCAATATGTGTGAAGTTTCATGTTTGTAACTGCTTCCATTTTGGAGCTATGGCTGGAACACACACACACACACACGCGCGCGCGCGCGTCATTTTATTATTATAGATAAATGACCTTCCACGTTCAACTGATATACTGAACTTCATAATGTTTGCAGATGATACAACTGTCTCTTTTTCTTGCAAAGATGTTAATTCAGCTAAGAATATATTTAATTCAGAATTCATCAGTGTAATCAAATGGTTGACCACTATTAAACTCTTCTTAAATATCAGTAAAACAAATTTCATGATTTTTACAAATAAAAGAAATGTATATCTTGGTGAACTTAATGTTGATGAAGTCGCTCTAAAGGAGTGTACTGTAAAAAAATTTCTTGGTGTAATGCTAGAAAAGAATCCACAATGGAGTGAGCATGTAAACTATATCGCGAAAAAGATTTCAAGGAGCGTTGCTATAATGTTTAAACTTAGAAATGTAGTTCCTAAGCAGATTTTATTGACTCTTTATCATACGCTTGTTCTTCCTTATATAACGTATGCACCCTTGTTTGGGGAAACTCCGCTAACAACGTTTTAAACAGTATATTTGTCATCCAAAAAAGAGCAATAAGGTGCAATAAGATGCTGATTTCCTTGATCACTCTAGTGCATTATTTAAAGAGCTAAAACTACTAAAGCTCGATGACGTAATCATACTGGCACATTTTATTTTTATTTACGAGTATAAGAACAAAGTCATTAACTTACAATGGGTAAATAGATATTTTGTAACTCATCAAGAAATCTACTCATCTCAGACCAGAAATAGATCAAAGCATGTCATACCTCAATTTAGATTGTCTTCATCTCAAAAACTACCCATTTTCATTGGATTGTAACTATGGAATGATTTAAATGATGATACAAAAAATATTGTGAATGTAAATTCGTTTAAAACCAAGTTGAAATCCTGATTAATAATGGCATACTAATAAAAATCTAGGATTAATGTACATTACTATTGTTTATTCATTTCTCGTGTGTAATCTAGGATTAAAAATACATTACTTGCGATTGTTCATCTCTTATCTTATTACTGATTTATTTATTATTAATAATAACTATCTGTTTTATTTTTAATAAGAGCCCTACAGGCCCTGCGGTGCTGAGGCCTTAGACCCCAGTAATTGGGGAGTCAATTGTTAATCTTTACAAAAGTTTCTCGTGAACTTAAATAAACAGTAAGCTTTCACTGGCTTAATTTCTTTTCAAAATCTTCGGTATCCGATTTCAGCTTTTGAAATTATTTTTTTTACAGAATATTTTTTGACAGACTTTGCCTAATTTATATATAAAATATATACAGTATATATATATATATATATATATATATATATATATATATATATATATATATATATATATATATATATATATATATATATATATATATATATAATGAAAAAGAAGACCAAGGAAGGAACATACAGTATGACTTTAACATAAATCCGACGTTTCTAGGGATACAACTCTCATCTTTAGGGTAAATTCTAAAATTCTAAAATGTAAAAGATAAGCAAAATTTTAAAAAAATTACAAAATAAATTATGAAACAGGTTCTACATTAAAACATTCAAGGGTTAGGAAACTTACGATTTAACGAAGGTTTAAGCTTAAAAATATAAATTGATTCCGATAATCTCGGATCACTAATGTTATTACTTACATTTAAAATCTTAAAATTATCTGGTGAAATTTTAGAATTTATAATTTTAGAATTTACCCTAAAGATGAGGGTTGTACCCCTCGAAACGTTGGATTTACATTAAAGTCATGCTGTTTGTTGCTTTCTTGGACTTCCTTTTCATTATATGTTTAAGGTTTCCTTGAAACAAAACTATTAGTTCTATTATATATATAAAAAATATATATATATATTTTTTTGTTTTGTTGAGTTTGAACGACGGTTCAGGATCGACCTGTGGTCGACCCCTCTGCAACTTTCTGCCTCATTTGCGGGACTTGGTGAAGGAGGGAATTGCCGTCTGATCTCCTCCTGCCCTCGTAGCCAGCCACGCATGGCTGGTCAGGGACCTTGCACAAGAAGCTGTCCAGCTTATTCTTGAAGTTATTCAGGTCGGTGTGCTGGAGATTCCTCACTTCTTTTGGAAGGACATTGAAAAGCTTTGTGCCCCGTATTCTGAGGGTATTTTCCATCCTCGTTTTCATGGCCCCTTGTCCCACCGCAGCTGGACCGTATAAAATCTGCCTCTTCTCTCATTCCAGTTTGTTTCTATTTCATTTCTGAGGTTAGGAACAGAGCCCTCAAGTATTTTCCATATGTATATTATTGTGTACCGCTCGCGCCTTCTTTCAAGAGAGTAGAGTTCCAGGGATTGTAGTCGAGACCAGTAGTCTTCACCTTCCGTTTCCTCTATCTTAGACGTAAAAGTCATCTGTATAGCTTCAATGTTCGCAATGTCTCTTTTTCTGTGTGGGCCTTGTGAGTACTGAGCAATACTCAATTATTGGTAGGACTAGACTCTTCCATAATTTGAGCATGATGTTTGCTTTTCTGCTGCGGAAGCTCCTCCAGATGATTCCCATTATTTTTCTAGCCGTTGTGATTTTGATTTTATAGTGCTCTTTGAATTCTGCATCCGACGACATTATTGCTCCAAGATCCCTGACTTGTGAATTTGGTGTTATCTGTTTGGCTTGCGGAGTTTTGTACCTTTTTTTCTGTAGCTCTTTGTTATTACCATATCTTAGAAGTTGGAATTTTTCTTCATTGAACTTCATATTGCTGCCTTCTGCCCACTGGAATAATGTTTCAATATCGTTTTGTGATTTTCTTATGTCATCTTCGTTCAATATTTCCTTACATATTTTTGTGTCATCTGCGAAGCATGACACAATACTGTCCTTAATATCTGCATCAATATCTGCAATCATTATTATGAACAGCAAGGGAGCTAATACTGTCCCTTGTGGAACAGAGCTCACGACTTCCGAGACTTCCGATTTAACTCCGTTTACCACCACTCTTTGCGTTCTTTGAGTCAAAAAATTAGATATCCACCTTCCTAGCTTTCCAGTAATTCCTGTATCCTTAAGTTTGTGGTGGTCTAGTAGCTGTGACAGGCGCGATCTTCCCGCCCTGAAGCCATGTTGATTTGGGTTGTATAAGTCTTTTTCTTGTAGGTAGTAGGTAGTTTTGCCTCTAATTATACGTTCAAAACACTTTATAAGGCGTGAGGTGAGAGTGGAATTTGTCCTGTGTCGAGTGATTTCCTCCATAGTAAGTATAGCGGTTTTGCAATACTCTCTTTGCATTTCTTCAGAAATGTGGCACTCCATGTGTCTGGCCCTGGCGCTGAATTGTCTCGCATCTGTCATAAGGCCGTAATTACATCTCCTTCCGTGAACTCGAAGTCCATTAATAGGTTTGTGCCGGGATTTGTTCTTGGTTATCTGTATTTATGTCGAAAAATTCGTCTGGGTTTTCCACTTTCATCTCGGACTTAGGGGTGCTAAACACAGATTTAAATTGTTCCCTAAGCAATTCACTTATTTCTTTCGGGTCATTTGTGTATTCGGCCTCCCCGTCTATCAACGTCCAATACTCTCTTTACACTGCATCTTCCTTTTCGCAAACGTTAGAAGTATTTTGGGTTATTTTTTATGTTTTCTGCTACCTTGTTTTCTTCCTCGTTTGTCTTATGTATGAATTTTTGCTTTAGGTCCATTTCAATTTCGTCAAGTTTCCTCTCTAGTTTGAGTCTTTTTGCATCAGTTCTGCATCTGTGGAGATGTTTTACAGTTTGTCTTCGTTGCCTGAATAGAGTCCTGATTTTCCTCTCGAGCTTGCTACGTTTTCTTTCCTGTCTCTCTGGAATATGTTTCAGTATTATAGATTTAGTTTTCGTCTCTATTATACATAGTATTTCTTGTGGAGTCTTCTTTTGAAGTAGCAATTCCCAATTTACCTCCGTTAAATCTTTATTTACGTTTTCTCAATTTACTTTCTTTGAATTTATGTTTAAGCCTTCAAATATTCTATCTGCCTCTCTAGGATGCGTTTTCGGACCTCTGGGTGCTAACTTCAATTGTATATCGATGAGGTTATGGTCGGAGAACTTTGTGTGCGTTACTTTTTTATTTATTATTATCTCGTTGTTATTTGTCCAGATTAAATCCAAAAAGTTCTCCTTTCTCGTCGCTTCACCGATTTCCTGGGTTAGGGCCTAATGTTCCATAATATCTAATAGCATTGTTGCTTAGGTTCTGTCATCTTTAGTAATGTTGCCATGAAACTTCTCAACATATATAACTTCGTCATTTTTCTTCCATGATATAAATGGGAAATTAAAATCTTCGAAAATTAGAATATTTGTTGCTGGAGTTTCAAGTAATTTTAATATGTTTTCCATTTCATTTGTAGCAAATTGGAATTCACTTTTTGTGGTGTTTGGTGGTCTGTAGATGTTCATAATGGTTAGGTTCAGTACTTTTACTTCTAATATAATAACTTCAACTGTGCTGTTTGATTTCTTTACCCTCGTTTCACATGTGTATGTGTTTTTCACGTAGATACAACACCATCCCCCTCGTCTAGACACTCTATCTGCTCTGTACGAGGCTCCAATAAACCTTAGCCCCCCCGCCCATGGCCTAAACCATTAGAGGTACAGTAAAACTAAACATACCTTACAAAAGAGAATTTAATCCGTGAATAGATCTTGATCGTTACGCAAATTTGCTAAAACAGTTTCAATGTGTTGCGTCATTGTATCCTTCGAAAATCGATTTGCTGCAGTTCTTGAAACAAGAGACATTCAACCTTGTCCTTTATAACTGATCCAATGTGTTCACAGACGTTCAGGTCAGGAGAATTTCCTGGCCATTCTTCATTTCCAAAGAAATCGATCTCATGGTTCCGCAACAAGTGTTGAGTGGCTAATGCCTTAAAGCAGGGGGCCTTATCGTGCAGAAGTGTGACCTGATCGGCATCCATAACATTGTTTGGGTTTCTTAGAAAAGGAATGACATGCTGGGATAGAATAATATCACGAAAATACTGTCCATCCCAACTCTGACCATTTGGCTTCAGCACCCACATGAGCTTCTTTGCAGTGAACAAAATAAACACACCAACACAGTCTGGACTTTTTAATAATTCGCGATAATGTTCATTGTCATCGATTTCATCTGGTGTTGTGGTCCACACTCGACCATTTTGGTAGTTAGGCCGACGTGTTACGTAAACAAAAAAAATTCATCGGAGACAGCTAAATGCATGAAATCATCCACATCCCAATCTTCAAAATAATGGGCAAACCACATTCTGTCATCGATGTTAAATTGAGTTTTTCTTGGCTTTGGAAGTTCATGCCAAGGCTTTAAATCTTGCCTATGACGGTACAATCGAATGATCTCACCACTAACGATCTTTCCTCTCAACACTTCGATCTCTCTAGAAAGTTTAGCATAGCTGTTTTTCCGCTTACGCGTACCGCTTTCAATGATGTCCTTTGTTTCCTGAGAGAGTGGCAAATTTGGGCGCCCAGATTTGGTTGTATCCATTTCACATTCATCCAAAGTTTTATTCCAATTTTTTTGACGAAGTCCTCACTTCTTCGCAACTTTTTGGCAACCCATGAACGTGTTATAAAGGTGGCTCCAGCATCACGAGCTTCCCGAAATGTTATTGCTTGTATGCGATCTATCACACGTTGCCTCTCCGAATCACCAATTAATTGAGAAGCTATTATATTATCACTTTATCAGCTAGAGTAATTTTAATACTTGCAATAAATAAAGAATTTTATATATTTTTATAATCACTAAAAACTATTTCGATATAAGTAAACATGTAAGCTGCAAATGGGGGGGGGGGCTAAGGTTTTTTGGAACCCCTTATATGTTGTAGTCCAGCAATGCTATTTCAGTAGGGTGTGTCAATTTTAGTAAAGTCAACAATTCAAAAACTACTAATGCTTATATTTGACCATAAAGGTTTGAAATATAACCTAAATATGACTGTAGCATCGTATATCAATGTGCCATTGATATGTGTGGTCAACTTTGATTATTTTTGGTGTGCAGTATGGTTTCTAAGTTTCACATAGTCACAAATGCTGGAGTTTTGATTGTGAATGCATGTGTTTTCCCTCCTTTTTGACAATTTTGATTACTTCATAATGTAAATATTGTGTAATTCAAATTATTCGAAATGTTATGTGTGACCCAAACTTTCTGTATATTTTGATATGATAGATATATGAAATTGTCATTACGTTGAATAATTAAGTCTTGTACCTATAACAACACAACCTTTTATCTGAGCTTATAGGAAGATATTAAGAATTTCAATTAACTTAATTTTATGTAATCATAGTCAGTAGGCCTATCCAAATTTCAATGACATTTCTTTTGTTCACAAGTCCACAGGATGAGTCAGAAAGAAATCAGAACCCGAAGCAAACCAAGTTGTCACCTAAGTCATTTGGTGAGGACTGGGAAGGAACTTCCCCCTGCTGAGCTGCCTGCAGCCAGAGATCTGCTGAGGTATGGTTTGTTGAGGAGAGAGATGAGTGAGGAAGACAGGAGGAATTACCCAGTTAATGATCTGATTAACAACGGCATTGTTCCAGGGCTACTGGCTCAGTGGAGAAAGGCTAACGCTCTATTCACAGGACCTGTAATCAACACTGAGGTCACTGTGTGATCAGGAGCTGCAGTGAGCTCGGGTGTAACCTCTGTCTGCAACAGTGAGGCTCACATTGACTGCAGCTGCAGGAGCGAGCAGAAGATACCAGTGCAGGAGCTTGCCTTCATTAAAGGTCAGAAAGAAAAGGTTGGAAGTGTGGGGGCACACCAGATGGGTCTAGCTGATCACCCTGAGACCAGGAGACAGGAAGCATTGCTGCAGAGACAGGAGCAGAGAAGGAAGGCCGAGGAGAAGAGGAGGAGGAAGGCAGAGGAGTCAGCCAAGAAAGAAGAGGAGTTGAGGGAGGAGTCACTGCTGGAGATGGAGTTGGAGGAGACTGGAGATATACTGGAGGAGGCAGGGAGGAGAGAGGAGGACGAAGACTTCATACCAGGGGCTGCGACAACTTTTCCTTGCCTGTGGATAAGAAGAAGAAATACAACACTGAAGATATCACCAACATAGCTCTGGCTAGCTTGAGGCATCACACTGGGCTGAGAGAAACTGCAGAGATTGCCACCGCTGCCTGGATTGATGCTGGTCTTATCACAGAGTTTGACACAGCACTGGTGATTGATCACAACAAGGTGAGGAGGGCTCAGGAGAGACTGACTAAGGAGTTGGTCAAGAAGTTTGATGAAGAGATTAGGAAAAATGGCATCACCTGTATCTTCTTTGATGGGAAAAGAGATGACGCCAAAGTGATGATGGAAGCTGAGGGCAGTGACAGGTAGTTTCCTGGCCTCATTAAGGAAGAACACTACACAGTGTGCAATGAACCAGGTGGGAAATATTTGTGGCATTTTGTACCAGAGGAAGCTGCAGAGGAGAGAAGTCATGCTGAGGTCATTGCTGATCATCTGGTGAACTGGCTAAGAGAGAGAGGAGCACACCAGACCCTTTTGGCCATAGGAGGTGACAGTACTAATGTGAATACTGGCTGGGAGGGAGGGGTAATGCATTATGTGGAAGCCAAGCTTAGCAGGAAGTTGGTGTGGGTTGTCTGTGACTTGCACACTGGGGAGCTGAGTCTCAGACACCTGGTGACTGCACTGGATGGCAAGACATTGAGCAACAACAAGTGGTCTGGGCCCCTAGGGAAGATATTTGACACTGTCACTGAGCTGGAGATCAACCCAAACTTCACGATGATCACTGTTGGTCCTCCTCTACCCCATCTCAGTCAGGAGGTAGTCAAGGACCTCAGCACAGTCCAATCATATGGTTACAGAATCATTACTGCCATCAGAACGGGAGAGGTACCTCAGAGTCTAGCTCTCCTGGAGATTGGGCCTGTCTGTCACAGTAGGTGGGTCACCACGGCTCTAAGGTTCTGCAGATTGTGGATTTCCAAACATGGGCTGAAGGGTAGGAACCTGAAGAATCTGAGGATAATTGTGGAATTCATAGTGGGCGTCTACATGCTAAACTGGTTCAACATCAAGTTAAATCACAACTGGGTGGAGGGTCCCAAGCATGTACTGTACCAGCTGGAGCTGCTCAGAAGTCAGAAGAAGGAGGTGATAGGAATAGTGATGCCTACAGTGAAGAGATCAGCCTGGTATGCACACTCTGAGGCTGTGCTCCAGGCCATGCTGTGCAATGAGGTGGAGGAGGAGAGGAGGGAGGGAGTGAAGAGGATACTGGAAATCAGAGGTAAAGGAGATGAGGACACACAGGTAGGAGACTGCAGTGTCAGAACCAGGAAGACTCCTGACATCAACCCAGATGCCACCAAACTCTCGGAGCTTATTGACTGGAACTCTGGCGTGACTGAGCCTCCTCTGACCTGCTCACTCACCACTGCTGCAATCAAGGAGTTTCTGGATAGACCAATGAAAGTTCCTGCATGGCCCTCACACACACAGTCAGTGGAGAGGTGTGTAAGGATGACAACTAAAGCAGCACAACATGTTTACTCACAAGAGAGGAGGGAGGCGTACATCAGTGGCCAGGTGGCCAGTAGGGAGCTCATGTCCAGGAACAAGAGCAAGGCAGACATGGCATCCTTGGCAAAGTTCAAGGAACCTATCTATATTTCTAAGTTTAATATTAAAATACAATGAAAATGTCTTTAATTGTATGTATGTAAAATGTAGTTATATATGGATGGCATCCTTGGCAAAGTTCAAGAAACCTATCTATATTTCTAAGTTTTAATATTGAAATACAATCAAAATGTCTTTAATTATATGTAATGTATGTAAAATGTAGTTATATACAATAAAAAAAATTCTTGCAAAAATTGCTGATTTTTCGTAAACTCCAACTTCAAATATAAGTAGCTAGGAGTGGTCAAATCTGGATTTTAAAGCCATATTTCGATTTAGCACATAAAAATGCATCATTTGGTCACTAGTAGTCTTTGAAAATCTAAAGATTTCACTTTGCTCCCTAAAATTGACACACCCTACTATTTCAGTATTCTCGATGCAGTTTTCACAGCCTTTTTCGCTCTTATGTAAGTGTGTTTCTGTTAGGCATATGATATCTATGCTGGTTTCCGTAGCTAAATTTTGCAAGTATTTTGCAGTCTGCATGGTCCATATAAAGGTCTTGTATATTTGTGTATAATACATTTACTGAGTTTCTAATCTTCGTGTTCGATTTTCCTAAATGATGGTCGTTTTCTGGTCGATGTCGGTTCCTGTTTGGTGTTATTGGTTGGGCCGCTGCATTTGGGAGTATTGGGGTTGCGGCCCATGATACCACTGTGGTTGTTGTATTATTGTTGGGTGGTGTTGAATAGGAGGGTGATGTGCGTAATGTTGTGTTGCATATGTTTGCGGTGTTCTGTCTCTCCTTGTTAGAAGGGCAAGCTGAGCTTTTATTATCTTCATTTCTTCTAAAAAATATGTTTCATTACTCTTGTTATTACTTCTATGTCGAATATGATCTGTTCTTTCCCGTTCTCGTCTTTGCGTACCCTTTATGTGAAAATGCAGGGACTCTATGTTCAGTCATTTTTTCTCAGTAATTGACTGTCTGCACATACGAGGGTGAAAAAAGTTGCAATTTGGTCCGTACCTGCACTTCCCATTCCTCATCATATAGAAGCATATATATATACACACACATTTGGTTAGCTTCACTCCACCTTAGACCTACAGTTTAACGTGGAATCCGAACCACGCCCCACCAGCAGCCCAGCGTCTAGGCCACCCAGGAAGGGATATATATATATATATATATATATGGCAGGAGATAGAGAGTGCTGGAATTCCCGTTTCTCCTGTCACTGTCCTCTTTAGCTGATCTTTTACTCGTGTCTCATCTACCCTGTGAGCAGTCCAGCATGCTCTCAAACACACACTTCTCCCCTTTATTTTTCGCTATACATACATTTATTTTACACATTACACAATCTTTTCAAAGTTTATTAAAAAACAAATGATAAAATGGCATCGTTGACCTCAGAGACTTTGATTTTGGCTCCCTGTTTATTATATAGGGGAGCATTTTTGCGGGCGCTCGCCCTTGCCTCTTCCTTCCTACACAGGTATATATATGTATATATATATATATATATATATATAAATATATATATATATATATATATATTATATATACACGGTGAACCAAAAGTAGGTGGACAGTAGGTTGAATACGGTTTGTGTTATATTATATTATAACTATGGTGTTCATTATAACTATGGTGTTTGTGTTATATTATATTAAATATTATAACTAAATTTATTTAAATTTTATTTTATATTAGTATACAAAAAAATTAAATATGTATTCTCAAAATAAACGTTATCATTTACTGTCCACCTACATTTGGTTCACCCAATGGTTCTACTGTATAAATGCGATTTCTTTAATATACTTTTAGTAATGTTTGATCCAGAAAAATTTGAATAAAATTTTCCCCTTGATCAAGAATGAGAGTTCAATTGAAGCCATATAAATATATACACACACACACACATACACACACACACACATACACACACACACACACACTGTGTATATATTATATATATATATATATATATATATATATATATATATCAAAGCTATTGACTTCTCCTTAGGGAAACGGAGCTTACAGATGAACAGAAGGACCAACACAACGGCAAACATTTTCATTTATTTTTTGTACTTCAGACGTTTCGACAAATCTTTTGTCATCATCAGTGAATTAAGTCTTAAAACCTTAATACAAAAATAAAAAGTGAAAATTACATAAATACAATATTAAAACCATTAAAATTAAAACCTTAAAACAAAAAAATAATGAAAATTGCATCAATACAAAATTAAAATCATTAAAATTACATCACTACAAAAAAATTAAAGTCATTAAAATTAAATTAAATTACCTCAACAGGTAAATACACAATGTTTACATCAACCTCCATATTTGACAAAACCCAAGAGAAAACTGTATGGTCAGTAAATTAGAAAGTATGATATGTCTATGAAAATCGGTTGGTTAGTTAAAAGAGCTGTAATTTGTAAGATGAACTATTATTGTTAATGGAGGGTTTGTTTCTATAGATGTACAAAGATTCTAAAATTCGGAGTTCTGTGAGGTTATTGGATTTGCCTTCGTCAACCCACTTAAATTATCAAATTTTTGAAAGTTCAAAGATGAATTCCCCAAAACTGTATGCCCTAATGTTGTTTACAAATACACGTGCGACAGCTGTAAGGCTGCGTATATTGGCAGTACTCAACTCCAACTGGAGGTACGCCTTTCTCAACATTTGGGCTTATCAGTCCGTACCAACCGTCCCCTCAGTAGCCCACCACAATCCGCAATTAGAAACCATAGTAATGAAAACAACCATCCCCTTCACAAAACTCAGTTTGAAATTTTAACTAGATCCAATAACCTCACAGAACTCCGAATTTTAGAATCTTTGTACATCTATAGAAACAAACCCTCCATTAACAATAATAGTTCATCTTACAAATTACAGTTCTTTTAACTAACCAACCGATTTTCATAGACATATCATACTTTCTAATTTACTGACATACAGTTTTCTCTTGGGTTTTGTCAAGTATGGAGGTTGATGTAAACATTGTGTATTTACCCGTTGAGTAATTTAATTTAATTTTAATGATTTTAATTTTTTTGTAGTGATGTAATTTTAATGATTTTAATTTTGTATTGATGCAATTTTCATTATTTTTTTGTTTTAAGATTTTAATTTAATGGTTTTAATATTGTATTGATGTAATTTCACTTTTTATTTTTGTTTTAAGGTTTTAAGACTTAATTCACTGATGATGACAAAAGATTTGTCGAAACGTCTGAAGTACAAAAAATAAATGAAAATGTTTGCCGTTGTGTTGGTCCTTCTGTTCATATATATATATATATATATATATATATATATATATATATATATATATATATATATATATATATATATATCTATATATATTCTGATTTATGGTTGAACTTTTAGTGTTGACTTTTTATTATACTATAACAATGTTAATTAAGTTAATGATTACTTGAGGTTCGAGGTCACCAGATCTTTTCAGATGAAATAATGTTGTTAATTAGGAAATTAATAGTATGAATTTATTTCGTTTATTAAATAAAACATGAGAAAAGTTTTATGGTGGTTATAATATTTAAGTGTGACAATATAAACGTTGCAGTTGCTCTGCAGTGAATGGCGTTATAATGCTTAATGCATTTCTTGCTAAGAAAATGCTTGAACTGCTGATTAAAGTTGATAACAAAAAGGAAGAGAAGTGATATATTTAATTAATGAAATAACGCGTCCGAGGCGTACGGCGTCAGTTTGCTTCTGGCTTTGGTTGAGGTGCAAGACCAACTGAGGTGTGAGCAGTCGCTCGAAGCTGGTCGAGGTGCAATGTGTGACGTTCACAGCAGAGAGAAAGTTTCGAGTGAGTCTCGGGATGTAACGTCATCTTGGTCGCGGCTGTGTCGATGGAAACAATGGGCTCCATTGTGAAGTAGAAGTCACGAAAGTATCTGAAGCGTTTCTGTAGCTACAAACTCTTTATGACCACATTTGAAACTTACAGAGGATGTTGTCTATAGATTAGGATACAAATCAAAATTTTAAAAAAATCCCTGATTACATCATTTGAACTAGGTCAGATCAAAGGTCAAAATATTATGTAACTTTAAAGAGTTTGATTTTCCAAAACCCCCCAAAAATTTGGATCTAATTATGAACTTAAAAATGATACCAAAATCATCCCTGTATTTCAGTTAGAAAGAATTTTCTGAACTCTGAAAAGGGATGGGTGACGGGGTGTCAGGTCAGACTTTAGTAACCTAGACTCTGGAATGAAAGGTCACAGAGATATAAAACTTGGCATTTTTAGTTCTTCCTCTTAAGAACAATACTCACACCAAATTTTTATAAAAGCCGAGGATGGTGTAAAAAGCATCAAATTTTAATTTTGTATGAAATGATCCCAGTCTGATTACAATAACCGAATGTAAATAAGAATTTTATTACGAGTGTCTCGTGTTTGAACCCTAATGCTGCCAAGAGCTTGGTGGATCTCTTTCTGTATCCTGCATCACAACAGCGGGGCAGGGTTGTTGTACCCCTTCCCGTCACTTCCTTGGGTGATATGAAAGTTATTTTAAAATATTAAACGTCGAATTAATTCGAAACCTAAAATTTTAATAATTTTAACCATATTATTTTAACATATTTTAACTACAGGGTGTCCCGTAAGTCTGGAACTATAGGGCAAAATTATAAAAACGGCAATAAAAACGCCGAAGAGACTTTTGGGGACTGTTTATGAAATGAGCGAGGATGGTAGCGGCTGTGTCATCGTCGGTGGATGTCCTCGGAGGTCCACTGCGTGGTTTATCTCCTGTGGATCCCGTTTCCCTGAACGTTGCTACAAGTTTGCCGACACAGCTGTGTGTTATCGGCGCGCGGTCCGGATGCAATCTGTTAAATTCCTCAGCGACCTCCCTCTGATTCCGATTTCCTACGAGTAGAATTACCTGGATGCGTTCTTCCTTACTCAAAGACATCATGGGCACTTGCATAAACGGAAAAACATGAATTACTTATTTTACCCTATGGTTCCAGACTTATGGGACACCCTGTATATTAACTATATTTTTAATTAGTTTCAACCCTATATATTTATATTGTGGGGGATCTGTGAAGAGAGAGAGAGAGAGAGAGAGAGAGAGATTAGTTCAAGACCGAACTGCGGTCGATCTCGTCTGCAGTATTTCGCCTCATTTGTGGGATTTAGTGGAGGAGAGAATTGTTTCCGGTCTCCTCCTGTCCCTGCACGGCTCATCGGGGACTATGCACAATTGTTTCTTGAAATTATTCAGGTTGGTGTACCGGAGATTAAAAAAGTCTTGGGCGTCGTATTCTTAGGGTATTTTTATATATATTATAATTTAGGGGGGGGGGGGTTGAAACATATCAAAAATCGAGTTTCTCCAATTCCACAGTATGCACGTAGTTGGAAATGATGATCTCAACATCTTGTAAAAAAAGTGAGTATATGCGACCCCCCTTACCCCTTCCATAGCATCCCCCCCATTTTACTCTCTCCACAGATATAAACCCCAAATGTGACAATCAGGCATTATATTAAGTCTTATTAAGTAGATTAGATTAATTTGGATAGATTATTTAGATAGGGTTTTAGATAGATTGAATAGATTACATAGATTAATTTAGATAGATTAGATGAATTATATAAATTATTGTCACGTTTTTTTTTGTTAGTTTCAGATTGTTATTTTCAGATTGTTTATGATTGAATGAGTTATGATTTAATTCTGAATGAGTTAAATTAAATTCAGATTGAATGATTTAATTGCTAGAATTTAACAATTAGTTTCTTGTTATTAATGCTACTACGCCTAAATAAGTGAAATCATGGCGAAAAGAAGCAAAACGCACAAATCAACATTTGATCACCCTGCAGAATTTCCACCTTCAATGACTTCTTCAAAGGCTGACGTATTTAGGCATTATTTATTGGTAAGAAAACGAGAAGAACTGATTTCGAAAGGTTCTAGAACAGCAAAAGAATGTTACAGAATTGTCACTAAAGATGTGGAAGCTATTTGGGAGAAGTTTTCCTTTCCACATATAGGATTTGAAGGAATAGCTATAAAAGTTGAACGATTGATAGAATCTGCAGCAAAGCTAAATAAAGTACCATTAAAACAAAGAAACAACAGTTTTCAGCAGAAGGTGGAGACATTCAATGAAATGTTTGATATTTGCACTTGTACTTGTTACGATAAAAAATCAGTCGAACGGATTGCAGATGTGATATTAGAGTTCCAATGATTGAGTGGAAGTCTTTTGTGGGGCAGAAACAAAAAAAAAACCAACTAGGACCAATCGACGGAGTAACGACTTCCGCAAGAAAAAGGACTCACGATAGAGTTAAACGGTTAGAAAGAAGAGCCAAGATAAGCCTAGATATGACTGTCTCCTCAACCAGCAAACTGGACCATTTGCATTTTATGGAAGATGAGAGCATGGAAATTGATGATGACAGCGACGATATTGACTTTGTTCCGGATTTTGAGCTGAGAGAAAACCATCAGAACAGAATTATTTATGATAACTTAACAATAACAGCAGATAGATACCGTGTAAGTTACAGAGCTACTGCAGCTATAGTAAATGCAGCTTTGAAGGATATGGGAACATTAGACGAAACCAATATGTTGGATAGGAAAAAAGTGGAAAGAGAAAGAATACGTGTGGGTAAAAAGAACATAATGAAAGTGAAATCAGAGAATACACAGATTGAAGGCATCGGATTTGATGGTAGAAAAGATCAAACTAAGACAAAGAAGGGAATGGAGTACGAAGAACATTATGTAATAATCAAAGAACCTGGTGATGTTTACATGGATCATATAGCTCCAGATAACGCAACTGCTTGTTGTATTGCAGATGAAACAATAACTTTTATAGTTGAGTCTAATAGCAAAGAATCCCTCAAAGCTTTGCTATGCGATGGCACCCCAGTGAACACTGGCAGGATTGGCGGAGTGCTAAAATTGATTGAATTATATCTGGACAGGCCAGTACAATGGCTGATTTGCCTTTTGCATGCAAACGAACTGCCCTTCAGGCACGTATTTGAAGCAATTGATGGAAAAACTTCGGGACCAAACACCTTCAAAGGTTCTCTTGGAAATAAACTCCGAGAGGATTTGACCAAACTGGATATAGTTGATTATACCCATGTAGAGGGCAACATTAAAGAAGTTTCGGCCGATATTGTTAAAAGTTTCAGCAGTGACCAAAAATATATATGAAATGTGCATTAGCATACAATCTGGACGCATCTCACAAGCGTTATCCACCAGATCCCCAGGTGCCCTCCATCATGCAAGATGGCTAACACAAGCAAACAGGATCCTGCGCTTATATGTCTCTACACGGAATCCAGACAAAAACATCCAAGACCTAGTAAAAATTATAATGCTGGTTTACGCTCCAGGCTGGTTTGGATAAAGTCTCATCCAAAGGCAAATGAGGGAGCATCTAATTTTTGGTATATCATGCACTTGCTTAAAGGCTTAGATAAAAGCATCGGATGATTATGGAGTGTGTCCTCAGAAATAGCGCCTATTTTGCCCACCCAGAGAATATCTTACTCTCAATGATAACAGACACAAGAAGAGAGGTCAGCGTGCTGGCTCTTCAGCACATCATTCGAGCAAGAACTAGGAGCACCAATGCGAGAAATTTTGAGCTGCCAAAAACACTGAACTTTGAAGCAGACGATTATCCTAACATGATCGACTGGGACAACGAAACCATCACCCCTCCACCTATTTTACAGAATTTGAAAATGATGATCTTCTTAAAGTTCGAAATGAACCACTTCAGCTTATTCCTTTTCCGTGTCACAACAAGGGAGTAGAACATGCTGTAAATGTGGTAACAGAAGCATCACAAGATAGAATTGGTTACGAAAACAGCCATAAATTTATTTTGAATGTACTGGAGTCGAGAAAAAACCTACCTGTGTTCCAATGGAAAGGCCAGTGGTGTCAGTAATTTACGATTTTAAATTTCTTAAGGTGAATATTTTGGTTTTAATATGCTTCAATTAAATTTCTTAAGGTGAATATTTTGATTTTAGTATGCTTCAATTGATTCTTTAAGTAACACTAGGCAACAAAGATTTTGTTACAGAAGACCAAATAGGTGCTCCTAGCTAATTTCGGTATGCTGATTTCAAATCTATAATTAGATTTTTTCTATCACGTCTAGATTTTGTGTAAAATGCAAATCACTTTTAGTAAAATTTTCTACCACGTCCAGATTTTGGTTTTAATCGGCTTAATGCCAGTAATATGAAACTTGCTTTTCAAGGTTAAAGCAAATTTTTTTTGCCAACTATATACAAATTCGAACAATTTTGATAAATAAAATTTATCCCGAGTTGGCAACACTGAGTCAAGAGCATAGTAACGGGCAACGGCCCAACGGTCAGTCGCTACGTGACAGTCAAGCAGAACGGTTGTTGAAGCTCTCTGCTGATGAGCAAGTGACAGGTTGTGGTGACTTGTGTGTTTTTATAGCATTTGTTTTGTACTATGGTGTGTATTTCTTTTTATTTTGCTCATCGTAATAATTACTTTCTACGTTTTTTCAGATATTGTATGGTAATTCAAAATGGCATCAAATAGACGTGCTTGTGTAAATCACCCAGACAACTTCTGCTTTGTCTGTGGACAATATACACCTAAGCCACAACGTAGAAACATAACAACAAAGATTAAACTTGCCTACAAGTGTTATTTTGACTGTAAGTTAGGAGACCAACAGAGGGACTGGGCACCACATATTTGCTGTGCACAGTGCAATGCAATGTTAATAGCTTGGATGAATGGTAAAAGAAAAGCTATGCCGTTCTCAGTCCCCATGGTTTGGCGTGAGCCGAAAAATCACTTCAATGATTGTTATTTTTGTTTGACAAAGATTGCTGGTTTCACAAAGAAAAACAAATCAAAGATCACGTACCCAAACTGCGAATCAGCAATGAAACCAGTACCACATGATGAAACAAATCCACCACCAGTTCCACCAGCAACGATAACAGACAGCAGTTCATCTGAAGATTCTGCTAGTGATATAGAAACAGGGAAAGATGGCATATATGTTCCAGATGCAAATATTTCCCCACATTTGTTAAGTCAAGCGGAGTTAAATGACTTAGTGCGCGATTTGGAATTACCAAAAGAAAAGGCAGAGTTGCTTGGTTCAAGACTTCAAGAATTTAATCTTCTCCAACCAAACACCAAAGTTTCCCATTTCCGCCATCGCCATTTGTTTGCAGTTTTCATCATTTTACTTACAGGAAGAAAACGTTTGTTTCTGCCACGATATCAGTGGTCTGATGCAAGGGATTGGCTGTCGCTATGATCCAAAAGAATGGAGACTGTTCATTGACTCTAGTAAAGCTAGCCTTAAAGCTGTATTACTGCACAACGGCAATGAAAAACCTTCAATACCTGTAGCACATGCCACTGGCCTTAATGAGACTTATGAATCGATGAAACTGCTGCTAAGACTCATCAAATATAAGGACCACACATGGAATATTTGTGGCGACCTTAAAGTTGTATCATTACTTCTTGGGTTACAGTTGGGCTACACAAAGCATATGTGCTTTTGTGTCTATGGAACAGCAGAGATGACAAGAACCACTACAAAAACATGATTGGCCATCTAGAACTGAACATGTTGTTGGTAAATACAATGTGAAACACCCAGCACTTATTGACCCTCAGAAAGTACATCTTCCACCACTTCACATTAAACTTGGCCTTATGAAAAATTTCGTGAATGGATCATCAAGGTAGTGGTTTCCAATATTTAAAGGATAAATTCAAAGGAATATTGACAGATGCTAAGCTAGAAGCTGGAGTTTTCACTGGACCACAGATCCGCAGTGTCATCCACGACTCATCGTTTCCATCTAATCTAAATGAGAATGAACTAAGAGCATGGACATCTTTCGTTGAAGTTGTCAAAAATTTTCTTGGAAACCACAAAGCTGAAAACCACCGTAAACTCGTAGAAAACATGCTTAAATCTTATGAAATAATGGGATGCAGAATGTCTTTGAAAATTCATTTTTTACATTCTCATCTTGACTTCTTCCCGGCCAACCTTGGGGCTGTAAGTGACGAGCATGGTGAGCGCTTCCACCAACAGATCTCAGTTATGGAAAACAGATACCAAGGTAATTTCAACCCAAATATGATGGGAGATTATTGTTGGTTCCTGCAGAAGGAGAGCTCGTCATCCTACAAGCGACAAAGGAAGAGGACACACCAAAGTTTCACTTAAGAACAGGAATTTGCCTTTCAGTAGTAACAACAAAATACTAACGCGCTTTGGGTGGATGGTTGGGCGCAGGGGTGCTAACTCCGCCAGCGGAATTCCGCTGTCTGTCTTAAGCCAGAATAAAGGAGGAAAGACATCCCTGTTCACTAATTATTTAAGTATGCTTAACATAAAACGTGGCACGGAAAAGTAGCTTAGACGGCTTTCGTAATAGAAGCGGGTGAGAAAAAAAATGAAAAATAGGGGTTTTCGGTTACACAAAATCTGGACGTGATAGAGAAATTTTGATATCAGATCTGAAATCAGCATCAGCGCTTTAGTAGGAATCAGTAGTTCACGTGTCTGTAACAAAAAAAAAGTTGAAATTTGTTGCCTAGTGTAATATACGGAGAAAGATTTCTTATTATATATATATATATATATATATATATATATATATATAAAAACTTATATATATATATATATATATATATATATATATATATATATATATATATATATAAAATTTACTTTAACTTTACTTATATCATTATTTACTTTAATCTTTGTCATTTATCAGTTTTTTAATTCAAAGAATTGGTTTCAATTTCATTTCAATTTAAAAAAAGGCGGGGGGCATATGCAATGGGTAGGGGGGGGGCGCATAGAGGTGTAATTACAGTATGTTGTTTAGGGCCCAAAGGAAACTCCGAGCAGTGTCTAGAATAAGAATACAAAATTTCGACCCCCCCCCCTAATATATATATATATATATAATATATATATATATAATATATATATATATATATATATATATCAGGAAAAAAAAATGATGCATGAGAGCTCTGTTTCCCTGCAAGAACGGGTTCACGAACGGATGGTGGGGCTTCGGGGCGCGAACGGACAGATGTGGGTGGTACGTTGGTATGTGCGTGCGCCGAGTGCGCGTGGGCTGGCTGATTTTGGGTTTTAAGTGTCGCCTCGGGACTCCTGTGGGGCTACGGCATCCCCCCCAGATGCTATGCCACCCTCAAATATAGCTTATAAACGTTTATGAAGTCTCTATTAACCTGACTTAGCTTTAGGTTATGTTAGGTTATGTTAACCTAACCTTCCCCCCTCACCCCCTCAAATACACCTCATTAACGACCATCAGAACCTGACGTCATCATGTCAAAATTTTCCGTAAATGTAACTCTTAAACTTACGTGAGGAACTCAAGGGGGAAATTCTCGATTTCTTCCCGTTCTATGACATTCCCATTCCTATTCCCATTTGCAGTCCTCAAATGAAAATGACCAAATTACAAACCATATTTGACAAAAGTGTGTCTCGATTTGGGACATAATGTTTTTGATACTGAAACGGCGCCAAATGGGAAAGATTAATAGTTCCTAACCTAACTTAGTTTAATTAGTCATGACCTAACCTAACATTAGCCTAACCAGTTATACCCTAACTTATCGTATCCTACCCAATCACAACCTAACCAATCGTAACCTAACCCGGACCAAAGTGTAAAAGGCCGTGGATGGGAGTGAAAATGACATGAAGTGGGAGTGGCATACAATGAAAGTTGCCTAGAATGGAAATAGCATGGAATGGGAATTGCATTTGCGGACAACGATGGGAATGGGAATGTCCTAGAAGGATGAGACCAAATTCTCAAATAGACCCATTTCTGTCTCCCTAAATGTCACCATACGAATCTCTTTTATTAGAAAAGAAATTAATTAATTAAGTTAAGAAAGACAAACTTTCATTGCCCTGATATTGATAAAAGGTATATTTACCATGTAATATTTTGTAAGTGACAAAGTGTAACAAATCATGAGTTGAATGTAACAACGTTCCCTGTTGATAGACGAACTTAAGTAACTTTGCGTCTGGAGAGTAATTGGATGGAAGACCGTCCTCTGCGTTCAGATGATGTAGCGACCCGTGGTTCGAATCCCACATAAAGCTGTAAGCCCCCTCTGTCATATGATTACACATCTAGAGCTTTTACACTGGGCCATACCATATGACAATCCTTACAATGTTTTAACAAATCGTTCGTTCGTTCGCTCGTTCGTGCCTTTGTTCGTTCGTTCGTTTGTTCGAGAGAGAGAGAGAGAGAGAGAGAAGAGAGAGAGAGAGAGAGAGAGAGAGATATCTGTGTTTAGAACAAGTAAACCCAAAAATTAAAGCTCAATGGTCTCTACGGAGCAGTCGCTCAGTGATTAGTATCGCGAAAGAAGGTACTAATCCATTAAGCTTTAAAGGAAAATTAATTTGTATCAAAGTAGGCCTTTAAATCTTTGAAGATAATAGAGATGATAATATATATATATATATATACGATACAACCCAGAATGGTCCCTAAAAAATAACTATATATAGAGGGTGTTTGAAAACTTTCTGTACAAATTGTAATGGGGGATAGGCAACACCAAGACAAACCCTTTTCGTCTATAAGTGTATGTCCGCTGACGTCACCATTCGGCGCGAGAGGGCGCCGCTGCAATTGGCTAAAAGGTGAAGTGGGCTAGACTCGCGCTTGCCGCGGGCATTCTTAAATCGGACGTAGTACGCGTAACATGGAGCGCTTCACGACTGCTGAGATGGCTGACATGCATATGGTGTATGGGGCTGCCAATGGAAACGGAAGAGCTGCTGTGAGGTTGTACCGACAGCGCTTCCCAAACAGACGTGTGCCAAACCACCAAACGTTTGCGCATTTGCATCGGCGACTGCGAGAAAGTGGAACATTCCATGCAAACATACATGACACTGGTCGGGAGAGAAACGTGCGCACTCCTCCTGACATGGAAGAAGAAATCCTACGGCGATTTGAGGACAATCCAAGCGCAAGCACGCGAGGTGTTGCACGTATCCTCGGTGTGAACCACGACCTGGTCTGGAGAGTGTTGCACGAGCAGCAGTTACATCCGTTTCATCGTCAGAGAGTCCAGGCATTACAAACCCGTGTAGCATGTGGATTTGCGTGCGCCCACACGTGAGAATTGTGCATGTTAAACACACCCTCACGTGTGAAATAGGCCTCATCTGAGAACAGCACATAAGCCGGAAAATTAGGCTGCACCGCTGTCTGCTGCAGAAACCAGCGTGCGAATTCCACACGAAGAGGGTAATCCCGAGGTTGTAATGCCTGGACTCTCTGACGATGAAACGGATGTAACTGCTGCTCGTGCAACACTCTCCAGACCAGGTCGTGGTTCACACCGAGGATACGTGCAATACCTCGCGTGCTTGCGCTTGGATTGTCCTCAAATCGCCGTAGGATTTCTTCTTCCATGTCAGGAGTGCGCACGTTTCTCTCCCGACCAGTGTCATGTATGTTTGCATGGAATGTTCCACTTTCTCGCAGTCGCCGATGCAAATGCGCAAACGTTTGGTGGTTTGGCACACGTCTGTTTGGGAAGCGCTGTCGGTACAACCTCACAGCAGCTCTTCCGTTTCCATTGGCAGCCCCATACACCATATGCATGTCAGCCATCTCAGCAGTCGTGAAGCGCTCCATGTTACGCGTACTACGTCCGATTTAAGAATGCTCGCGGCAAGCGCGAGTCTAGCCCACTTCACCTTTTAGCCAATTGCAGCGGCGCCCTCTCGCGCCGAATGGTGACGTCAGCGGACATACACTTATAGACGAAAAGGGTTTGTCTTGGTGTTGCCTATCCCCCATTACAATTTGTACAGAAAGTTTTCAAACACCCTGTGTATATATATATATATATATATATATACAGTATATATATATATATATATATATATATATTGTGTGTGTTAGGTTAGGTGTTGGGTTTGCAGAAATAAGGGCTTATTAATAATATAAAATATATTAAAATCTTGACATAAATAAACATAAGTTAGGATTCGAAAAGTACGATATCAATTCCAAGTTGGACTCGGGTAAATCCCAGAAAAGGGTAGTGATTTTTTGCACGTAAACATCCGAACAGATCTCAACTTGTCTTACTAGAACATGTGACTTTTTTTTCAATCAACAAGGTGTGGGAATACCAGTCACGTGATGCCACACCTCCATTTCAACAAATCACTTATTCGTAAATAGTTTTCGTTTTCAAATAATACCTGAAATATATAATTAATAAATAAATTAATACTTTCAACTCGGTCACATAGGTTAGTTAAATAATATAAAACGGTTAGGAATTTCTAAAACTTATCAAATAATGTATTTTAAAGTTGTTTGTAAGTTCCAGGACCAAGTGGAAAAAAGAATAAAGAATGTCTTTCCGAAAGCGAGATGAGAACCTGAGATTTCGAGTCTGGAGGGGAGTTACAAGGAGTTACAAGGAAAAGAAGTACCTCAAAAGGCCTTGCGGCCCATACCGAGGAGGTACCAATGGCAACGGGTGCCACGGAAAATTTTCTATACCCTCAAATAGTGTGCAAGATTTGGTCTAACCTTTTCTTGAAGTGATCCACAGAGGAACTGTTCACAACTTCTGAAGGTAACCTGTTCCACGTGTCACAGCTCTTATACGTAAAGCAATTCCCACACACTAGTCCTAAACCGTTTCAAATCCAACTTCCAACCATTGTTGCGAGTTGGGTTATCATTTAAACTAAACATGCTTCTAAAATCGACATCGTTGAACCCGCGTAAGAGCTTGAAAACCTCGATCAGTTGACCGCGCAGCCTCCGAGTTTCCAGCGAAAACAAGATCAGGGTGCGTAACCGTCGATTGTAGTCCATATGCCTAACGGAAGGGATTAACTTTGTGGCCCTCGCCTGCACTCGCTCCAGCCTCTCAATATCTTTCCTGAGGGTGGGTGACCAGAACTGCACAGCATACTCCAGGTGCGGCCGAACCAGGGAATTGTACAGAGAGCACAATCTCCTTGCTCCGAAACTGAAATTGCCTCCTGATATAACCCAACAGCTTCTGGACTTTCTTTTCCACCTCTACGCACTGTTTGGTAAACTTAAGGTCGCTGCTAATTAGCACACCTAAGTCCTTTTCCAAATCAGTCGCCTCGATATTACTCCCCAACATCGAGTAGTCCGACTTGGGATTGGCGTAGCCAATGTGCATCACCTTGCATTTACCCAAGTTAAACGGCATTTGCCACTTTTCGAACCACTCTCCTATCCTACCTAGGTCCGCACGCAGTTGCTCGATCGCCTCCGGCGTCCCAACATTGGCCCCAAGCTTGGTGTCATCAGCGAATTTGGCGATCCGACTGACGATGCCACCGTCTATATCATTTATGTAAATGATAAACAACAGCGGCCCCAAAATGGAACCCTGAGGAACCCCGCTAGTGACCGAGGCCCAACCCGAACTAGCCCCTTTAATTAGAACCCTCTGTCGCCTATTCTTCATCCAGTTTTCAATCCACCTACCTACTTCCCCACCGATACCCAGCGCGCGCACTTTCGCCATTAGCCGGCAGTGAGGTACCTTATCAAAGGCTTTCTGAAAGTCGAGATAAAGTATATCAATCGCCCTACTCTTATCATACTCACTTAACATGACGTGGAAAAACTCGAGCAAGTTGGTGAGACACGACCTATGCCGTCTAAACCCATGTTGGGAGTCCCCAAGCAGCTTGTAGAAATCCAAATGGTTAACGATCCTATCAGCTATTATCCCTTCTAATAATTTACCTACAACTGAAGTGAGACTAATGGGACGATAGTTCCCTGGACTTTCATGATCCCCTTTCTTAAAGATAGGGGTCACGTTGGCTTCCCTCCAGTCACCAGGCACCTGGCCCATCTCCAACGATTTGTTGAAGACTGTAGCCAGGTGGGGAGCCACCTGGTCGCGCACCTCCCGCAACACTCTGGGGAGAAACTGGTCTGGCCTAGAAGCCTTAAACGCACTCAGTTTGTCTATTCTATCGGCAACGACTGTCGCGGTACATCGAACACTATCCAGGCCAGCACCTTCGTGCCTGACGCCTGGCTCGGAGATGATGCGGGTGTCCTCCCTGATGAACACTCCCGCAAAGTACTCATTAAGCACATTGGCGATGTCCGCGTCGGAGGTCCGCAGAACGCCGCTTCGGTCCTTTAACGGACCTATCATGCTTCTAATGATGGGTTTTCTACTATTAACATAACGAGAGAGAGAGAGAGAGAGGGGAGAGAAGAGAGAGAGAGAGAGAGAGAGAGCGTGCAAGGGAGCGTGCAAGAAGACCGGAAGATAGTCGAAAGCAGTCGACCAGAGAGAGAGAGAGAGAGAGAGAGAGAGAGAGAGAGAGAGAGAGGTGGACAAGACGAAAGTAGTCACTTGAAAGACAGTAAAAGGGAGATTCCTCGAAGTAGGAGACAAGAAGAAAGTTTGATCTAAACCAATTCATATATTGTTTTGTAGTTTTTTTATGTTTTTGTTTCATATCTGTGATTAAGTATATAATAATATTTTTCTTTACAGTGTGTTTCATACCCGATTGTGACTTATATGTGATTCAAATAATGACCATAAGTGGATCAAAGACATTTTCCAAACAAATGAATGTGTTGTGACTGGCGACGTCATCCTTTAGGAGCTAACCTACAGTATAGTGGTATTTTTCCCAGTGGGTGTGGTCAGTTCTGGTTGCGTTAGTTATAATAATCAGATCAGTGCTTGAGGAAAAGGTGGGCCCAAAGCCGAGACAGGGCCGTGAGTAACATCCTGTAAACTCAAGGCCTACTCTCGTATGAGATAGGCTTGCCGTAGGTGTTTCAGTAACTCCGAAACGATACAACTCTTCAACGTATGCTGATGGGCCTAACCCAGCTAGGCTACTAATTCTGTAATCTTAATAACCTGATTAAAGTCTTCATTATTATTTCACAGATCTAAATGGTTGATAGTTGAAATTTATGGGTCGAACACCATTCATAGGATTATTATTTTTGTCGAGGTTACGGTGAGGTTAGGTTAGGTTTGTGTATATGCATGTGTCCGCGTGTTGCATCGCAGGAGGTGACCTCTAAACCTTATATACTTTCAAATTTTTACTATTTTATATTTTAAAATGGTGGGCGTTAAAGTTCATAGTGTGACGTCACACTTATTATTATTTATTTACTTTTATTTATTATTTTTTCTTATTTTTAAATAAGATTTTTTTTTAAATAAGATTAAGATCTTATCAGGGCTTAAAATTTTGCTGTACTGGCACTCCCCTCTTTCTTCCATATCCCCCTCGACATTTTTGCTACCATATTACTCATGACAACAGTATGGCGGCACAGTGACTCCACGGCGTTACATTACCGTCTTAAAAGTGATAGAAATATGGACGTCATATTGCAGTCACACTAAATACTGAATACTGAATAACTGAACAGTGATGTTGTGACGTTATTACTGAAATTCATGGCATCATAGGGGGCAAAGTCGTCATTATATCACTATGATTCACTTTTTAAATTACAATATGACATCATGCTGAAGTCATTTCGCTTATAGTGTACGTTGTGGGACAGCAAGAGACATACAAAACAACTTATCGAGATGTTACTATAAACATATTATATAAACATTACACTGTATGATAATTAAAACCCACTCTAATAGACCGAGTTTATTTCCACAACAGTTTCGATGCCCACTGGCATCCTCTTCGTTTTCCTGCATCCACCCGAAGAGGATGCCAGGGGCATCGAAACTGTTGTGGAAATAAACTCTGTCTATTAGAGTGGGTTTTAATTATCATATTTTGACCTTCATGTAGAAAAAAGTGAAGTTTTTTGCAAACATTACACTGTCTGAATGAAGAATACCTAAGAAGCAAGCGAGTGTTTGAAAGAAGGTAAGGCAATTAAAAATTCTATAATTAGGCCTGATTATTGTTGAGCTCAGTGTACTGGTGTTACAGACTGGCTGTATTTAAAGAGGAATATATGAATGAACGTTCTGGAATTAATCCACAGTTTGAGTCATTTCCACGAACTGATTTGGAATTAAATTGGATTTTAGGGAAATTTATTTCTGGTTCGAAATGAAACTGACGCCTTTTCAGAATAATCTGAGTATCTTGTACTAACGTTCAATACGGTATTCCGCGATAAATGAACTTCAGTCGACATGTCAAGAAATGACTTGCCAGTGATATATAATATATATATATAATAATATATATATATATATATATATATATATATATATATATATATACACACGAGGGCCACTCAATATATTTTGCCCCACCTTTTTTTTTCTTTCCAAGTTTCCTTGTAAGTTCCAGAAATTTTGTACACAAGTAGTTACATACCTTTTTTACAAGTTTTTATTTTTCCACATAGTCTCCATCCTTTTTAACGGCTTTCCTCCACCTCGAAACAAGGGCCTTTATTCCTTGCTGGTAAAAGTCCACTGGGTTCCGCTGGAGCCACCTCTTAACCTCCTCAACATCCTCATCGTCACTCTGAAACTTTCTTCCACGAATAGCATCCTTCATTGGCCCAAACAAATGGAAGTCTGAAGGTGCCAGATCCGGGCTGTATGAAGGGTGGGGTAACACAGTCAAGCGCATTTTTGTGATGGCCTCTCTTGTTTGCAAACTGTTGTGTGGTCTTGCGTTATCGTGCAAAAGAAGGACGTCTTCCAGTTTTCTCTCCGGTCGAACTCGCTTTTTACGTCTCTGGAGTCTCTGTTGGGAAGCAATATATGCCTCTAAGTTGATTGTTTGTCCTTTCTTCATAATGTCCACCAGAATCACCGCTTTCATGTCCCAGAAGATGGTGGCCATAACTTTTCCTGCAAAGGGAGCCATTTTGAACTTTTTCTTGCGTGGGGAGTCTGCGTGATGCCACTCCATGGATTGGCGTTTTGTTTCAGGTACAAAATGGTGTACCTAAGTCTAATCCCCAGTCACAATTCGTGAAAGGAAGTCATTCCCTTCTGTCTCATATCGAACCAACGACTCAGAAGCAATTTCTTTTCTTTGGGCTTTGTGATCTACAGTCAGTTCGCGAGAAATAAAACGTAAACACACTTTTGAGTATCCCAGTTGCTGAATTATCGTATTCACACTTCCTTCACTAATTCCTAGCTCCAGTATGCTCCTTGTATGTGACGCGCCGATTTGATCGAATGATGCTGTTAACACGTTGCACAGTGTGAGATGTCACAGTCGATACCGGGCGACCGCTGCGTGGCTCATCATCGAGGCTGGCTCTACCTCTGTCTGTTGATCTCATACGTTTAGACCAGCGTCCAACTGTGCTTCGATCAACAACAGCATCTCCGTAAACGTTTTGTAGACGTTTGTGAATATTTCCAACTGTTTCCTTGTCTGCGGTTAAGAAGTCGATAACAGCTCTCTGTTTACGACGCAGATCACTGTCAGACGCCATTTTCGAAACTGCGTTAACCATCGTTTTTATACAGGGTGTCCCAGAATTAACTATCTATTTCAATGAAATCGGACAAATTTAATAAAAACTGACATAATTTTGTGTTTATTACTAAATTATGATACAAAAACAAATAGATTTATAAATCATAAGTCAAAACTTTATTGAGAAGTTTCAACATGTGCACCGTCTGTATCTCTGCAAATTTCAAATCTATCCTCAGCGCTGCGAAACACATTTTGAAGCATTTCAGGTGTTATCTCCCGCACTGCCAACTGGATGCGTTCTTTAAGTTCAGCTAAACTATTGATCTTTTGGCGATAAACCTTTGTTTTTATGAAACCCCATGCAAAGACATCCAGGGGTGTCAAATCCGGAGAACGCGGAGGCCAAGGTCGAGGTCCTCCACGTCCAATCCACCGATTCGGAAGGCGTCTGTTGAGGTATTCTCGAACAATTAGAGCATAATGACATGGTGCTCCATCTTGTTGAAACACAACATTATCAAGAATGCCATCATCAAGAAGCTGTGGTTCGAGAAACTGCTGAAGCATATCAAGGTAGACGGTACCTGTTACAGTTGCTTCCGCAAAGAAGAATGGGCCATAAATTTTGGATTTGGTCATTCCAAGCCACACGTTAACTTTTGGAGAGTCTCTTTGCCATTCTAAAAATAAAACTATGAAAAACTATGAAAAAATTATGAAAATAAAATTATGAAAAAAATTTAGAAATTTATACATTTTTACACATATTAAACATGATAAACATAAATAAAAGTGTGTTTTTAAAAAATTTGTCCGATTTCATTGAAATAGATAGTTAATTCTGGGACACCCTGTACAAGGACGTTTAAAAGCAGTTTTATACAAGTGGGGGGGAGGTTCAAACTGGAAAAATCCGGTTATGTGAAGCGCAGAAAGTTCAAACTTACGGCCCAAAAGACATTTCATCCCCATGGCCTCTTATTTAGCTAAGAAAAAAGGGTGGGGCAAAATATATTGAGTGCCCCTAGTATATATATATATGTGTGTGTGTGTGTGTGTGTGTGTGTGTGTGTGTGTGTCTAGTGTTGTAGTGGTTAGCATCGCTAACTACGAATCCATCAGCCCCGGGTTCGATAATTCCTGGTGACGGCAGTCGGCGTGCAGCTAACTCAGCTGTTCATCCTTCCACACAATAAAAACTGGTTGGTAGATGAATGGGTACCCTGGATAGCCGAGTGGTTAAGACGCTGAGCTGCTGATCAGGACGTCGTGAGATCGAGTCCGGGCAAGGACTTTGTAATTTCTGTAATTTTTGGTGAGTCGTGGTTCGAATTCCACGTTAAACTGTAGGTCTAAGGTGGAGCAACACGTTTGAGCTTCGTCAAAATGAACAATTCGGGAGAAGCAAAACCAAAGTTTACCAAGGTTTATATATACATATAAAGTCCGTGGAATAGAGAACATTAAGCGTTACCTTTGTTCTGTTATTCGAATCGAAAGTGAAGCGTTCAGGCTTCATTTGGGTAAGTTTGTCTTTGGATTCAAGAAGCGATTCAGATCCTTTCTTCCATTCGATGAGAGAGGTCTCGTTGCTCTTCGATTGCAAATGCTGATTCCACGATTGACTCCTTAAATAAGAAAATACGAAAATACATAATTTATATATATATATATGTATATATGATTTAGATGTGTCGATCGAGTGGTCAAAAGTGTTTCTCTCAGAGCACGAATGAATTTGGAGTTTGTTCAAAAAAACCACTTATAAAAATACACAGTGAACCTTTTCCGTTCTATGGGCATCATTGAAATGAGAGAAATTAATATTTTTTAAACTTATTTTAACTTTTTATTAATAATTAATCAGTACATTTTGAATAGGAGAAATTTAATTTATTTAATTTAACAGCTTTAATGAACATAAATAAAAACAAAAAATATTTGTCGTTTCTTCAAAAATTTGACGATTTATTACATTACATTATCATTATTATTGGTCATACCTAACCCTAACCTAACCTAAACCTAACCTAACCTAACCTAACCTAACTTAAACTAGCTTAACCTAGCCTAATGTATCCTAATCTGACCTAACCTAACCTAGTTGGTGCCCATAGAACGGAAAAGCCCAGTTTATTACATTTCCAATTATAGTTTATTTTCCTTACGAGTTCCACTGCGACTTATATAATATTAAGAAGATTTGTATATAGCGAGGTACTCATATTATCATAACTTAAAAAGTTAATTTGTCTTATTATTATAGATAATAATTAAAGTTTATTAGCAAAGTTCATGTAAACTGAACGATTATATTAAGCGCCACTCCGAGATAAATTCCACCAGAGACAGGATTCACATAGTGTGCCAAATCCCAGAGACCTTCCAAGTGCTCCGGCTATCTCCGGTCTAAAGTTTGAGGTTTAAAGCTGGCCTTGAGTATATTGTGAGAATAGCACAATATACTGTATTATCAAGGAGTATCCTGTGGCCACAGAGACACATTAGAGGAAGGCGTTGTTTTAGAGTTAAGGGACATCTATTCTCAAATGCAAGTGCTTGTATCTTATACAGATGGTAATTTAATGCACAGTCATTCTCAGGGGGAAAGGGAGTATAAGTTGTACAGCTTATAATCTAATGTACAGCTACTCTCAGAGATAGGAGCATATACATTATACAGCTTGCATTACGTGGGATGCTTATTGCATGATCTAACAAGGCTCCATTCTGTGATATATATATATCTGCTTGTTCATATATCTGCTTCATATATCTGTTCATATATCTGTATATATATCTGCTTGTTCAGATATCATGCTTGTTCATAGCTATATCCCTGCAGAGTTCATGAGGGTATATATCTTGCCCCTGGTCAAAAATAAGTACGGAGACATTCTGTCCAGCAATAATTACAGGCCTATTGTGTCGCTTCCTGCTTCTCGAAACTACTAGAAAAACTCTTGTTACTCCGATTAAATGATTTCCTATGGACATCTCCTAATCAGTTTGGCTTTAAAAGGTCCCACTCAACTGACCTGTGTATCTATGTACTTAAAGAAACAATATCTAAATACATTGACAGTAATTCAACCATTTATAGCTGTTTCCTTGATATAAGTAAGGCATATGATAGGGTGAACCACAATATTTTATTTGCAAAACTAGAAGACAGGAAGGTTCCCATGTATATATTAAATTTATTGAAATTTTGGTATTCCCACCAATCTTTCACTGTTAGGTGGGGCAATGTACTATCCGAGTGTTTTGGCTCCTCTTGCGGGGTGAGACAAGGCTCCTTGCTCTCCCCTATGCTGTTTAATGTGTATATTGACGGATTAATTGCTTCACTTAATGAGGCAACAGTAGGATGTTGTATAGATAACACAAGGATAAATAACTTAGTTTATGCCGATGATATGGTGTTAATAAGTCCCTCTGTTAAAGGTCTGGATCGGCTACTAAATGTCTGCGAAGTGTATTCGCAGAAACATGATATTCTTTTTAATGTTACAAAAACTAAGGTTATGCAATTTCATCCTAAAAGCTGTAATCAGCCTGCTGATATAAGGTTGAAAGTGAATGGTGAAGTAATTGAGGAAGTACAAGAGTTTAAGTATTTGGGTCAAACTATTACCAGCTCCTTGAGTGATGACTCGGATATAAGAAAACAATCTCGAAGCCTGTGTGCTAAAGCGAATATGACCATAAGGAACTTTCGTTTCTGTACAAGTGAAGCTAAAGACACAATCTTTCGTACTTTCTGCAGTAATATATACGGTCAGCAACTCTGGGTGAATTATAAAAAAGGTTCTGGCAGAACCCTAAATTTGCTGTACAACAGGTCTTTTAGACTCTTACATAAATTACCCCCGAGATGCCCAGCTTCGCAAATGTTTCCTACCCGCAATGTCCCGAGCTTCCCGGAGGTAACAAGACGTGCTCAACACAGTCTAATGCAAAGAATTAAAAAATCAACCAACCCGATCATCCAAGCTATCCATGAGTCCTGCCATTTATCCTCTAAGCTATGGACTTCTTGGTACGAAAACGTCTGTCTGTAGCTCCACTTAACTTCGACAGTGCAGTATTATTCCTAATCAATTGTATATATTTCTATCCTTAGTGTATGAACTGTCATTGTATTAATAATATTTGTCATATGGACTATAGTCTGCCAATAAACCTTTTCATTTTCATTTTCATTTCATATCTAAAACGATATCGAAAAGTGTGAAAATACTCTTAGTCTTTCAATAAATTACTAATTAATGAGGTAATTCCTGGAACGTTTGTTTAACGTGGAATTACATTGAATTGAGGTAGAAAGCATATATATATATATATATATATATATATATATATATATATTGGCATTTGATTGAGCGAGGCCCATGGTGCAATGGTTATCATATCTGACCGGCAATCGGAAGATCCCGGGTTCGATTCCCGGGTGGTTACCTCATTTTTTCATTTGTTTCGTTCTCTCTCTCTGATCTTGCGCGGAATATTCTCCTATACAAGCGTCGTTCTTTACGTTAATTATACTGCTTGTTTGCAGTTTAAATGTGTATAATGTACGGCATGCGGGAGGTGCCCCCTTGGGGCATTGGTTTCTGCGCGTATGTAGAAGAATTACGGCATTTGATTGAGCGAGGCCCATGGTGTAATGGTTATCATATCTGACCGGCAATCGGAAGATCCCGGGTTCGATTCCCGGGTGGTTACCTCATTTTTTTCATTTGTTTCGTTCTCTCTCTCTGATCTTGCGCGGGATATTCTCCTATACAAGCGTCGTTCTTTACGTTAATTATACTGCGTGTTTGCAGTTTAAATATATATATATATATATATATATATATATATATATATATATATATATTGTAATTCATCCGTTGTTCATTCAGAATCGATAGCGAATTGAATGTAAAAAAAATAGTATTATATAGAAAAAAAAATTCAAATTCAAATTAATATATATACATACACGTATATGAGGCGTCGCGAATACGAGGGGCGAACTCGCCAAATCAGTTTTGAGATAGACGCGTTTAAACTTTGTGACTATTGTGTACGACGGGCACATAGCGCAAATACACGTATTGAAAATTACATTTTGAACGTACGAGGGGGGTATTGGTTATACCAAGTTATAGTGTTATAATGTTTCAGACCAACAAAGAACCTAGGATCCAATCATGGCTGGTCTACCTAACTGTGTTCGTAATTGTGTATTGTACATGTCCTCCGTGGTGGAGGAGAGGACCTACAATTTTACGTGGGTTCCCAACCACAAAGCCTTAAGTTTACTACTTTAAACTATACCCAATCTATCAACATATGCGTCTAATCGATTTTTAAACATGTTTATAGACGTGCTACTAATTACTTCTACCGGCAAACTATTCCACCTATTTACTATTCTATACGTAAAAAAGTTTTTGGCAACTGCTGTCTCGAACCTTCTACTTGTCAACTTACACCAGTTATTTCTAGTTCTATTATAGTGAGATATTTCAAAAAAGCTATCTCTATCTACTTTATCGAACCCATTCATAATTTTGAAGACCTGGATTAGATCACCCCTTAGCCTCCTAGTCTCGAGTGTAGTTAATTTTAACTCTTCAAGCCTATCCTCGTACGACTTTGACCTAAGCGACGGAATCATCTTAGTTGCTCGTCTTTGAACTCTTTCGATTTTGTTTTATCTTTTCGCATATGCGAATTCCAAAATTAGATCGCGTACTTCAAATGGGGTCTAACTAATGATTTATAAAGAGGAACAATAATATCGCGCGATTTGTACTCAAAATTCCGAGCTATAAAACCTAGCACTTTGTTCGCTTTATTGACCGCTGCTGTACTTTGTTTCGCTACTTTTAAATCATCAGTGACTATAACTCCTAAATCTTTCTCCTGCTCTACGCTTGCTAACTCCTTCCCTGACATACTGTACGCAAAATGACCTTTACGCGAACCTATATGTAAAATTTTGCACTTATCGACGTTAAATCTCATTTGCCATGTGACTGACCAATCAAAGATTTTATTCAGATCTTCCTGGATTTTACCTATCTTCGTCATTAATCGCCCTACCACCCAACTTCGTTTCATCCGCAAACTTTGAAACTGTACTGACTAGGCCGACATCTAAATCGTTAATATATATAAGAAAAAGCAAGGGGTCCAATACAGAACCCTGAGGAACGCCACTCGCTACATTAGCCCAAGACGACTCCACTCCATCAACGACCACCCTATGTTTCCTACCTCGCAACCACTCTTCTATCCAATTTATTACTACACCCCTGATTCCATGAGCCTTAGTTTTTTCAATGAGTCTTCTGTGCGGTACGGTGTCAAACGCGTTTTGAAAATCTAAATACACTACATCAACCGCCCGGTGACTATCGTAAACTTCAACCACGCTTTGAAAAAATTCTAAAAGATTAGTTAAGCAAGATTTGTTTCGCCTAAAACCGTGCTGCGTTTTTCTAACCAAGTTATGCAATTCTAAGTGTTCGACTATACGATCCCTAATTATTGATTCCAGTAGCTTACCTACAACATACGTTGAACTGATTGGCCTATAATTTCCCGCCGCACCTTTATCGCCTTTCTTAAAGATAGGTGTTACATTTGCTAACTTGAAATTATCTGGTATGCACCCCTCAGAAATAGACTCATTAAAAATCTTTGTTAGCGGCACAACAATGCTTTCTTTTAATTCTTTTAGTTGTATGGGATATATGGAATCCGGCCCCGGTGATTTACGCATTTTTATTTTATCAATATAGCGCATTACCTCCCTTTCACTAACCACAATATTATCCAAAATATTACCATTATCAAAAGGTATTATATCTATGACCGTAGGGATGGATATTCGTTATATCTTCTATAGTAAAAACTGACGTAAAAAATTCGTTTAACAAGGTAGCCATTTCCTTGTTTTCAGAATCTAGCTCTCCTTTAACATTTTTCAACGGCCCCAAGACACTTTTTACTGGATTTCTATTGTTGACGTATTGAAAGAATCGCTTGGGGTTTTCTTTACCGTCACGAGCTATAGAGATTTCAAATTCGCGCGTGGAGTTTTTTATTACACTTTTCGCTTCACGCCTTAGAGATATGTAGTTGTTTCGTAACCACAAATTGTCTTTATCGCACTTATGTAGCCTATAAGCCCTATCTCTACTCTTTATAATGTCTCCTACTCTAGAAGTAAACCACAAGGGCTTGTTGTTTACTTTCGCACGCTTAATTTTGTATGGTACACATTCCTCATTTATAGTCCTAAATAGTGTTTCAAACGATTCCCACATTAGTTTTGCGTTGGAGATCCCCATTACGTTTTCCCAATTGACGTGTAACAATTCATTTCGAAATTTACAAAAGTCTGCGTGCTGGAAGTTAAGAATTTTAGTCGAGTTAGCTGGTTTCGAGTGACTTACTGAGAAGACAAACTCTACCATATTGTGATCGCTATTGCTTGAAGATCCGTGATTAGCCTATCATCCGTAGTTATTACTAAATCTAAAATACGGTCCAACCTCGTATGTTCCCCAACCTTTTGAATAAGAAAGCTATCCTCGAGAAAATTAACTAAACGATTACCTTCCGCGTCTCCATGCATTGTATCGTAATTCACGTTGGCGCAATTAAAGTCACCCACAACTAAGGCTGCTCACTACCTATTATTCTCTTTAGTTCACGATATAACGCTTCGTCCGTATCAGCTGTTTGATTAAGGGCCTATATATAACCGCAACAACAAGTTTGAAATCGTTCAATTTAAGTTCTGCTATAGTCGAATCTATCGGTTCTGGAATTGTGTGCTTTACCTCTATAACGTTCGCAATATTATCTTTGATATACAACATAACACCGCCTCCTCACCTACCTATTCTGTTTTTAACAAAAAGTCTATAACCTCTAATTTGATACTCCCCTACAAAGTCACATGTTTCAGTGCTAAGCCACGATTCATTTATGGCAATTAAATCAAAGTCTTTACGAGCAATTAAAGAAAAAAAATTCGTTTATTTTATTTCGTCGGCTACGAGCAGTTAAGGATAGAACCTTCAAATTGTTTATAATTGCGACACCTTCGCGAGCGCACGGGAAATTTGAGGAAATTACGCCGGGACCGTTCGAGTTACGGCAGCCTGGAAAGAAGAGACAGTATTATGAAATAGTCTTCCTGAACGCGCAGCTCCAACGTCATTAACAATTGGGGGGAGGGTTGAATTATTCCTTCGTGGAACAATCGCAAAATCGACAATGTGGCGAGTTCGCCCCTCGTACTCGCGACGCCTCATCTATAACCTTTGGTTTTATATATATATATATATATATATATATATATATATATATATATGTTAGAGGCAATAAGCGTTCACTGTTTAGGTTATGTTATGTTATGTTAGGTTATATTTATTATTATTATTATTGTAGATAAGTTATATAAATAGGCATTATACTTATGATTATATGCATTCGTAGTTATTGCCTAGGCATTATCTTAATGCTTAATTTCGCTTATTGCCGCTAATACACACACACAGACACACACACACACACACACACATATATATATATATATATATATATATATATATTAGTGGTGGACCGGATGTCAGTTTTTCAACATCTGCGGATGCGGATGCAGATCTTTAATTTCAATATCCGCGGATGCGGATATTTAGTTAATCTATCAATATAATATAGAATCATGAATATATGACATAATTTTTCAAATTTCGTGATATTACTATTAATGGCAGGCAATGCATAAGAATGAAAATTAATATTAATGTTTTCATTATGATAAAAATAATAACTTTCTCAAGAGTTTCAGCCACAGAAAATTCAATGAAACAAGTTTCATTCAATTTTCTGCGTTACCAGGTATTTATATTTGAGGTTTATATATTTGTTTGTTCATTAATAATTAATACTTTACATGAAATGTGCATGACTGGGCCTTATAAGCTACTTTATAAGCTAATTTAATTGTAAATTGCATAATTTATTAGAGGTAATATCCGCATAACATCCGCAGTCAGAAGTGCGGATGCGAATGTTAAAAATTATAAATGATGCGGATATCCGCAGATGCGGATGCGGATATCCGGTCCACCGCTAATATATATATATATAAAATGTATTTTAACTGATGTTCCCCATCAGTCTTCCTGACAAGTAGAAGGTTCGAGACAGCAGTTGCGAAAAACTTTTTTACGCATAGAATAGTAAATAGCTGGAATAGTTTGCCGGTAGAAGTAATTAGTAGCACGTCTATAAACATGTTTAAAAATCGATTAGACGCGCATGTTGATAGAAAGGGTATAGTTGAAGGTAGTAAAATTAAGGCTTTGTGGGGATAGATCCCACAGCTCAACACAAGTGTTGTGGGATATAGGGAGGCAGCGTCTTGGGTTAGGGGATACTCTCTGTCCTTAAACACCCCATTTAAAGAGATTCCTCTGCCGAGCGGTGCCCCCCATAGTACTGTGAGGTATTGAAAAACTCATGATCTTCACTTGCCCGACAAACACCTTTAAATGGGAGACCCATAATGGGTGCACACACATTTCTACATTACTGTACAGTCTTTACAGCCACACCTACACTTTTTCTCGTAAGTGTATATATTGTAATGTATATGGTTGTAAATTTTGACTTGGTCCGCAATCGATATGGACCGTGACTTGATGGATACCGTAATGAAATTGACTGGATTCTTTGGATCTGATATATTTGCATGTCCGCTATAAATAGATATAGAGTGTAACATTTGTGGACAGTAGTCTATTATGACTTGATCCTCTGGATCCAGAGATTCTATCTTTAGTTTTAAATCGATAATTAATTAGTTTTAAATTGATAATTATTTAGTTTCGTAAAAATTGGTCGTTGCCAAATTACCGGCAGTTTTTACATAAATTTCTTATGTTCTTGTGGTTCGGAACCCACGTAAAATTGTAGGTCCCCTCCGCCACCACGGAGGACATACACAATACACGATTACGAGCACAGTTAGGTAGACCAGCCATGAGTGGATCCTAGGGTTTTTGTTGGTCTGAAACATTATAACATTATAACATTATAACAATTTATGGACTAAATAGGAGGAGAGCGTAGACACTAATCGACCAGGGATGTACTCTGGGATGGATATTAGGCAGGAGACAGGGAGTGCTGGAACTCCCGTTTCTCCTGTGACTGTCCTCCTTAGCTGATCTTTCGCCATGTCTCAGCTACCCTGTGAGCATTCCTGCATGTTCTCAAACAAGCGCTTCTCCACCTATTCCTCACTTCATATACATCCATCCTGCATGTTCTCAAACACGCGTTTCTCCACCTATTCCTCACTACATATACATCCATCTTACATACTAAACAACCTTTTCAAAATTTATATTAAAAAAATAAAGAAAAATGACATCATTGAGCCTTGGAAACCTTGTTTTTGGCTCGCTCTGCCTTCTGTGGAGGGGCCACTTTTGCGGGCGCTCGGCCTTATCCCTCTCCTTACTACATAAAAAAAGAAATGCTGGAAAAGTTCAGAAGCGGAGGTCTCTATAGCCTGATTCCGTTCAGAGGTTCACTACTTCTTTACGGAAAACAGAATTGTTTCTGATTGTCTTAAACAAAACAGACTCAAAAGACGAAGGATAGTATATATGACGCGTTCGGTGGAGAAGGGGCGAACGCCACAAAATTTGAAAAATGAGTTTTTTGTCGTATAATTATCCTTTAAAACCTTTGCTTTACCTCTGCAAAAAATTAGATGTTAGTCTGCCCTCTTTCACGGTAAAATTTAGGTTTTAATGTATCTCAGAGAAATTCACTCCGCATCATTGCTTCACATTGAACACATCTATCTACTTTCTGGTCACTCGACAATGCCCTGTGATGCTCAATTTGGCCAAATTGAACAAAATATAAAAAATAATTACAGCAATATTATTTACACCAAAAAAGATTATGTTACGGCCATAACTACAGCCGTTTCGCAGCGCTTCCTAGTTGTAGAAATGAAACAGGCTGATTTTCTCGATTTTGACGTCCTAAAAACGTGCATTGTCATTAGGAAATCAACTACTACTAAATTTACAGATGCAAGAAAGTTAATATTTGACTTTCAACACAAAGAAGGCTACGTAATATCTACTGCATACCGCACAACCCCAGATAATAGCCATCCCGTCAGACTGCAGAAAGAGAAAAAATCCTACAGTGTCAGTTTATTCAATGTAGCCCAGCAGACACTGCAACCAAAGTATTCCCAATTGCTGCCAATAACTAAGGAAAAAATAAAAGATCTCAAAGAATTATCAGACCTAATGCTTGCAACTGCAGTGAACTATTATACAAGATTGTTAAAGGAGCTGGAAGAAACCGAAACAGTTGAAGCAGGTAATACAACATTCGACGAAGAGGACCAAATAATGGATTACACCAGTTAACATCAGAAGCTATCAATAAATAATATTGTAAAATTTCTTGGCGTTTTATTATATCGACATATTACACAATATTTTACTCAAATATGTGTTCAAATTCATACAACATTTCAATAAACCGAAAAAATACAAAGGTTTAAAGTTTACAAACTTTAACTGCATTTTGTGGCATAATTCGAAAATGTTGCGTTCGCCCCTTCTCACCGAACGCGTCATATAAGAAAGAGATGACCGCCTAATTGAAATATGAAACTTTTTTAATGAGTCACTTTTCACAGTCTGTTTTCAAAGATGCTTAAATTCATTAAGTCCTGAAATACCAAGTTAATGAGTTTTTTATTATCAAGTCACTGGCAAACAAAGGAATACTTGAAAATTAACCACCATTTTGTAAAGGAAACACGCCACAATGAGTTAAATTAATTAATGGCTCTCCGGTACTAAAAAGATTGGGGGGAACAGCGCTCCGCAACTAAAGTTGGTAAGTATATATATATATATTGTGAATGAATCGTTGTTAGTTATTATTTTAACTGTACACCAATGGATATAATATTGTTTTTTGATGAAAGAAATATAAATTTTAGTTACTAAAAAACTGTTTTACTGAAATGAGGTTAAGTGATGAAATAAATCAAGGTTCACTTCGGTTTTCCTTTCTTTTGATGCTTATGAACTTCTAAGTATTTATTCAGTGAAATAAAAATGATCATTCTTTACGTGATTCTCTCCTACGGAGCCTAATTATACTGTAGCTACGAAACTGCCAAAGCCATTTGATATGCTGCTCTCGTATCAATTCCTCGTGCAGAGAAATATCTTGCTTAAATGGAAACCAAGTACAGTATTTGGAATTCAAAAACAGAATTTTAGTTATTTAATTATAACGTATAATTATAATTAATAAATATTTATCGAACCCACATATTAACACAGTTCCAAATTATGTTATTCACTGAAACATATTTAAATAATAAAATATAATAAATTAATTATCGTATAATAATATTTAATATGAACTGATATGAATTGATTAATTATCTAAAGCAAATATTTTAACTATCAAATAATTAATTACAATACCACTGAAAAAAACTCCTAAAAAAATTTTAATTCATTAAATATGCAATTTCTTTTCGCATTCGTGAGCATATTTCATGCAAGACTGACAAACCAGACGTGTGAAATACCTATATTATCCACACCTCCAATCCTTTTTCGGAAGAAAAGTGGCGAAAACTCGAGCAAAATAAATGAAAAATACATAAAAACTTTTATTGACATTTATGCCAAAATACACTTTGTAACTGGTAAACAAACGCCAAAAGTGAAAATTGAATAACATTGCATTTGTCCGACTCTTTATTACAAAATATTTTACTTTGTCACCACTCGTATTTTGAATCACGCTTTTATGTACAGTTTTGGAAAAAAGTTCGACTAGAAACTGAGAATTTCTAAAACGCATAAAAAAATTACTAATTAGGAATGAATTTTTATTTTTTTTAAACTTTATGGTAAAGAATAACAGCAAAAGAAAAACAATATTACCAATTATTAATTAGCGATTCTCTAAAAATTTTGTTTATAAACGAACTTCTTTCTAAAACTGTACGTTATATTTTATCCCATTAATTAATGTCTCACTGCATGTATATTATATAAATATATACTGTACTTTACTTATTGCAATTTCTTATTGCTTTCTTTGCAAATTGAGTTTTGGGTATTTTTAAATTTTAATTAGCATATTTCTAAAATACTTCGTCATTATGAAAGAAATTTAACATCATTATGTTATAAGTAGCAATTTTCTATTAGTAAAATTATGATAATTTATCTACTTACTGTAGGTTCTTTCATCAATTTGTCGCGTATTAAATTATAACGAACTAAAGTCTATCTGCTTTTACGTTATTAAGTCCTCTCTCTCTCTCTCTCTCTCTCTCTCTCTCTATATATATATAATATATATATATACATATATATATATACATATACACACACACAGGGTGTTTCAGGAGGAAAGGTCAATACTTCGGGAGGTGATACTATCGGTCATTGTGAGAAAAAAAGTTCATATGAACATGTGTCTAATTCTGAATGGTTACGGAGATAGAGCTGTTTGAATCTGATGCTCGCGCAGCTCTTCCTCCCCTTCCCTCCCCTATAACCTTGAACCATGTAAGCTGTAATGTAAGCATGTAACATAAGCCAATCGACAGCTGACTGTTGTGAGTGACATTGTTTGGTGTTTGAAGCAGTGTTAAGAATGCCACACACCTTCACACATGCCGAATATGCAGATATGGTGTATGTCTACGGTTTTTGCGATGGAAGTGCAACAGCTGCTGTTGCAGAATACCCTCGACGGTTTCCGAACCGCAGAATTCCGGAGCGAAGAGTGTTTACCAGGGTTTTCAACACATTGCGTGAGATTGGTACACTTCCCAGCGCTCACGAAGAATTTCTACACGTCTCGGTGTACCACACACAAGAGTATGGCGAACATTACGTGAGGAAGGCTTGCATCCATATCATGTACAGCGTGTACAACACCTTCAACCAGGGGACGCTGCCATGCGACTGGAATTTTGTCATTGGGTAAATGCTAATCGCCGATTGCTTCGATTAATACTGTTCACCGATGAAGCTACTTTCACCCGTGACGGTATCAACAACACTCGTAACTCTTATCGGTGGTCAGACGAAAATCCAAATGCCACTGTGGAAACAAATTTTCAACATCGCTTCTCTGCCAATGTGTGGTGCGGTATCATCGATGATCAGCTGATTGGCCCTGTTACTTTAGAGAATCGTCTTACAGGACAAAGTTACCTAGAATTCTGAAAATGAATTGCCAGGACTATTGGAGGATGTTCCTTTGGCTACACGCGCTGGTATGAACTTTCAGCATGACGGAGCTCCTCCACATTCTACCCATCTGGTGATGCAATACCTAAATCAAACTTTCCCTGGTCGATGGATCGGCCGCGGTGGTTCCATTCAATGGCCACCAAGGTCTCCAGACCTCTCTCCGTTAGATTATTGTTTGTGGGGGTGGATGAAAAGTCAAGTTTACAAAAGAAAGGTGGATACACGAGACGAATTGCTCGCGCGCATTTTGGATGCTGCTGCCGCATAAAGGAACGTCAAGGTCAACTCAGACGAACAACACGCGATCTTTGCACACGAGTTGCAAAGTGCATTCAGGTTGACGGTGGGATTTTCGAAAACATATTGTAAACTGTAACAAATTTATCATTTCTGTATCTGATACCATTCAAAATGCCAATGTTTAAACATTAAATGTTAGAAACAGCAATTGGTTTCTCTTTCTTGATTACCATTAACAATGCTTTTGCATTTGTAGATTCAAACAGCTCTATCTCCGTATCCATTCAGAATTAGACACATGTTCATATAAACTTTTTTTCTCACAATGACCGATACTATCACCTCCCGAAGTATTGACCTTTCCTCCTGAAACACCCTGTGTGTATATATATATATATACATACACACACACACACACACGTGTGTGTGTGTGTGTGTGTGTGTGTGTGTGTGTGTGTGTGTGTGTGTGTGTGTGTGTGTGTGTGTGTGTGATGCTATATAATTTAAAAACAAATTATTTATTAGGAATGATAAACAATATTAAATACTGTATTTCAATTTCAAAAGATACCGAAATAACTTGAGAAAATACGACTACATCTGACCATTCCAGTAAGCCTCAGCTGAAGTAAAGAATAGACTGAAACAGACGGTGTTCTTTCGTTTGTTGCTTTAGAGATAAAAGTATTTCAGGAAATTCTTATTTGGATCTCGTTGAAGGTACTTTATAGACTCCTTATCTTTCTTAAAAATCAGTCTTTTTACTCTCTCTCTCTCTCTCTCTATATATATATATATATATATATATATATTATATATATAGTATATATATATACCCTATATGTATATTTTTTTATGTAGGAAGGAGGGGTTTAGGGCAAGCGCCCGCAAAAGTGAACCCTCCACAGAAGATGGAGAGAGCCTAAAACAAAATCTCCAAGGCTCAATGATGCCATTTTTTTTAATATAATTTTGAAGAGATTGTGTAGTGTGTAAGATGCATGTATGTATAGTGAGGAATAGAGGGAGATGTGTGTTTGGGAGCATGCTGGACTATTCACAAGGTAGATGAGACACAGAAAAAGATCATTAAGTAGGACAGTGGCAGGAGAAACGGGAGTTCCAGCACTCCCTGTCTTCTGCCTAACATCCACCACGGAGTACTTCCCTGGTCAATTGGTGTCTACAATTTCCTCCAATATATATATATATTAGGGTGATCAGAGATGTTTACGAATACAAAAAGTTGAATAAAAAGGGAATAACACAAAGAAGAAAAATATGGAAAGTGATGCAAAGAGGAATCGCGTATTCAGGAAAAAAAAATGTGAGGGTAAGAGTCATTCGCTACGAAAATACACTGAATTACTTTAGTATCAAAGTGTCACCAATGTAAATTTAGAGGAATGATGAAGAAATTTTTGTTCAACGTCAAAGAGGTTTATTCAGTGCGAGGCAACAAAAAACGAATATGAAAATCAACTAAAGAATATAACGTGTAAAGATGGACTCAATTGTATTTAGTTTCCGATGACTTGTGCAAAGAAAAACGTTGAGCTAAAATGACGAGAGGAAATCCCCTTTCACCTGCACTAGCTAACTTATATGTGGAATTTTTTGAAAGTAGAATTTTGCCTACGATTGTTAATTTTAATCTGGTTTGGTACAGGGTATAGATGATATTTTATGCCTTTGGCCTAATAATTTGGATGTTGACTTATTTCTTGGTAGGCTCAACAATTTAGTCTCATCTATGAAGTTCACAGTTGAAAAAGAAAATGATGGAAGCTTATCCTTTCTGGATCTAAAAATTTGGAGATGCTCTAATCAGTTCAAATTTGAAGGTTATCTTAAGCCTACTAATAATACTAACCATAAATAATTCGAATAACATCCATATGCATAGTTTCGACATAGTATCCCTTACACCAACGTTCCAATTAAAGAAGCCATCGACATCTGTATTAACAACCTCTTTGCCAACAATCTGAACACAGTCCTTAATTTAACAAAACAAGAATTCACCAAACTGCTAACGCTTGCCGCTTCAGACACTTATTTCTTTTTTTAATCAACAACTTGATCAACAAACCGACTCACTAGCTATGGGATCCCCTTAAGTGCCACTCTAGCCAACATCTTTCTCAGTCACCATGAAATAACTGGCTATTGCCCCACCACCATAAACCACACCTATATAAAAGATATGTTGACGACACCTTTCTCCTTTTTCAGAATGCCAACCACGCCCCCCTTTTTCTTAACTAACTTAATTCCCAACACCCTTCCTAGATATAACAATAACAAAACAAAACAACAAATTCAGCACCTCTATATCACGAAAACCCACATACATAGGCCTAGGTACTAATTACCTAAGCCACACCCTTCACCACATAAAATAAACAGCATCAAAATTTTTAATCCACCGCTCCTATCATCTTTGCTCTTCGTACTTATCCCTCCACAACGAAATAGAATTCATTCATAATTTCGGCATCAACAACTCCTTCCCAAAACCTCTTTTACAATTTTACAATTTTTTCATTTCCCTATTACGACCATATTAGCCACAAATACTTTCAGAACTCCGCCTCCTACCCACCCCTCTTTACCCCCAATTAACTTTCAATACGTTTTTCACCAACAATAATAGCATCAAATCATACTTGAACCACAAAGAAAAAACACCTCAGCCCCTTGCTTCGTCCATCATCTACGTTTTCAACTGTGTTCGCTGCAAAGCGAACTACAGTATATTGGCAGCACCATTCGCCAGTATCAACCAGAGTGGACGAGCATCGTGGTATTTCTACCAGAACATCGCAACCCTTAAATAAACCCTCTAAATCAGCAATAAGAGATCACTGCCACCTTCAAAACCACGCACTGCTTCCTTCCAATTTAAAATTATCACACAACCATCCATCTAACCGACCTCCGCATTCTGGAGTCCCTACACATCCTCAGTATTAAACCAACTCTCAACGACTACAGTTCTGCCTTTAACTTAAACATCGCCAAATAAACCGCCATATCCTACCACTGAGAAGATATTCACCATCGTCCCGTCTGGCCCAATTCTTCTAATATGGACCCCTTCCAACAACCATTCATTCCCAACCCTTTGCTCAATTAGTCCCCTTACCCCGACAATAACAACCTGGTAAGACTCCTCTCAATTTTGTTCGCTTTTTACTTTATATTTGATGACTGATCACTTTTCTATATTTCATATCATTTAATTTTTAATTTTAACTACCTAAACACCATTACTATCACACGACCCCACGGGATTTAGCTGAAAATTTATATACTAATAAATTTTTATATTCTAATAACGAAAATGACTATTTTCCTGGAGAAATATCCCAACATACGAAAAAAATTGCTTTTATATGCGCATTAGTTTGCATGGCGCATGAACGTTATTTAAATTATGTAGTGTTATGTTGTGGGTTTTACAAATAAAACGCAGATAATATCCTTTATTTATTAAAATTTTGCAATATTTAATAATATTTTAATAAATAAATCTTCATTTGCTTACCTTTTTTTCAATATGAACTCGCATAAACAGTAATTTTTGTTGTTGTTATCAATGTTTGTTTTTGCCTGCTTAGGCCTAGTTTAGTCTGAATATTATTGTTGTAGTGTGAGCATATGATAATGCAGTGCTGTGATCTATCTACTTGCGAGTTGCCCCGGTCAATTGAATGCCCGGTTAGCTCAATTGAATGCCCGCTTAGGTCAACTGTATGCCCTTGTCGATTGGTTAGGTTAAGTCAGGATATTTTCGTTAGTTTTAACTGAATATCACTACTTAACCAATCGTCAAAGGCGTACAGTTGACCTAACCGGCCATTCAATTGACCTAACCGGGCATTTAGTTAACTGGGGGCCACACAGCAACCTCGTATCCGGCGTCATGAGCGGTGTAAACTAGATAACGGTCATGTGCCATGCAAACTAGTGCGCATATAAATGCAATTTTTTCGTATGTTGCGCATATTTCTCCAGGAAAATAATGTCATTTTCATTATTAGAATATAAAAATTTATTAGTATACAAATTTTCAGCTAAATTCCGTATGGTCGTCCATTTGGAAAAGATCCGGTTTCTTAGGTAGACAGGAAGTCTTACGAGAAACTCCCGGTGTTTAGCCACCCTTATTTTAAACTGCTGACAAGCGCCACTAATGGAACAACCTTCCTCAGTACATCTTTCCCCTGTCTAGACCTCTAACCTCTCAGGCATCTCGAAAACTCTGAACCTTGATTTTGGCTTTCGTCTTCTTCTAAGTTCTATCTGGGGGGAGGGGAGTTCGCCTGCGGCTCCCCCTTCCTATGTATATATATATAATATATATATATATATATTATATATATATACACACACACCACACACACACACACACATAGAGTGACGTTCAAAAGTCTGCGTCCACCTCAGTTTTAGACAACATAGCCAAATGATATTAATCCTCAAAATAGTGTATTCATACAGTAATTTTAACAACTGGTCTATTATAACTGATAAAACCAATTAGTCAATGACATTGTAGCAATTTGATTAAAAAATAATTAATCATGTTCTCTATTCTCTCTTTACTGGCCGTAATTGAAATGTCTAAGGAACTAAGTTTGTCCCAGAGAGGACAAATAATTATAATTGCCCTTTCCAGAGAGGGAATGTCCCAACGCCAGATTTTGGCAAAAAATTACGTTTCAAAATGGACCGTTCAAAGAACTATAAGCAGATATAAAGAATCTGGATCGTGCTCTTCAAAGACAAGATCTGGCAGACCTAAAGTGACTACTGATTCTGAGGATCATCACATCAAGGTTACATCACTGCGTGACAGAAAAGCCACAGCTACACAGATTCAAGCACAGTTGAATGAACAACGGGACTCTCCAATAAGTACAAGCAAGAGCGTAACTAGCTTTCAAAAGTTCGGGGGGGACAACTATAATGATGAAAAATCCTGCGATGAATTTCTGTGCTGCTATCCTGGTAGTAATGTCTTAAATTTGGTCTTCCAAGGCATATTTTTTCGGTAGAATATAACAATGATATCTAAATACCAGTCCTTTCGAGTCCTTTCGAGTAATAGGAAAATCAAAGGAGCATTTTCACAACTACCTTATGTATATCAAGTATATACTTAACATTAAAGGAAAACAATATATGCAATAATTAAAGTAAAAAATAACTAGATGTCTCATTAAAGTATCTATCACTGCAGTATTAGTACTGAATCAGTAATACTTTCCAGCATACTAATAGGACTAATATAATTAAAGATTTACTCATCACAGATTATTTCAAGAACTAAATATTTTCCTTCACGTAAGCTAACTTAGATCAAAAGTTGGGGGGACAAAACTTATATTATCCCCTTCAGTTCAAAAGTTGTGGGGAACATGTCGCCCCTGTCCCCCCCGTTAGTTACGCCCATGAGTGCAAGTACTATAAAAAGAAGACTCATCAAAGCTGGTCTCCATGGCAGCGTTGCTGTGTCCAAACCACTACTGAGGAAACAAAATTAGGCTAAAAGATTTTACTGTAGACGACTGGAAAAAAGTTATTTTTATTGATGAATCAAAAGTGGAACTTTTTGAGTCTCATAGAAGAGTTTATGTTAGATGTAGATTGTAGAACCAACGAAAAACTGATAGATCCCTGTATAAAACATTCAGTAAAACATGGTGGAGGCAACATTCAAGTTTGGGGTTGTTTCAGTTATTCTGGAGTTGGAGAACTTCACAGAATCACTTACACTCTTACAAAAGAGAAGTACAGTACTACTCCATACTAGTGAGACATGCAATATCATCAGGATTGAGGCTTTGTGGGCGAGGATTCATTTTCCAACACGATAACGACCCAAAGCACACTTCTAACCTTTGCATGAACTATCTCAACAAGGAAAAAGATGAAGGTGTTCTACAAATTATGAAGTTTCCTCCACAAAGTCCTGATCTCAATCCAATAGAGCATCTTTGGGACCATTTGAGGAGTCTGAAAGCTAAAAAGAATATAACTTCTCTTGATTCTCTTTGGGAGAATGTAGAAGAATGCTGGAACGGCATAGCACAAGATGTTTTCCAGAAACTTGTCGAATCTATGCCTCACAGAGTGGAAGCTGTCATTAAAGCAGAAGGAGGTCATATCGATTAATTACACTGTACAACAGTGAAAAAAAACGGAAATGAGATCGTCATTTTCATGGCTAATTATATGCGTAGATTGAGAAAATAACACTCATTTATTTGTATCACCCACCGATTTTATGAAAATGACCCTATTTCATTGCATCATTTTAAGAACCACTGGTTCTCTGAACGCATCTTTTACATTTTGTTCAGTCATGCATATGCTGTGGTGGTGGTGTTCGGCTCTGTGTTTCCACTTTGATTTTATGAAAAATTTCTTTCACTAATCATTTAAAACAAAATTGTCAGCCATATTTTATCATAAATCGGTGCTATATGTGAGTATTATTGAATAACAGCTATCAAATTATATATATTTCACCGACAACGTCTATATTGTGTGCAAAAAACTTCTTTTTTCTACGTGAAGGTCAAAATATGAAAATAAAAACCCATTCTAATAGACAGAGTTTATTTCCACAACAGTTTCGACGCCCACTAGCATCCTCCTCGGGTGGATACAGAAAAACGAATGAACCAAAACAAGAAGGAAAAACAGACCAGGGACCGACCGTTAAGAAATTCACACCTAGGTTAGATCCCATTCTCCCGACACCGGAAGGGCATTTTCATTAAGTACATTCGCACAAATTTAAAACTATCTTCCTGTTCTAAACATACAGATTCTATTATTTTTTTATTTTTTTACATAATTATTACATTTATTATTAAATTTATTACATTTAATATTGCATAATTATTTATTACAGAAATTATAAATTTATTATTACATTGGTTATTACATTGTTGTTTATTATACAGAACTTATAAACCGAAAAACGAATGAAAAAGGCGATTAGGAAACAATCCAGAGACCATTGAGAAATTCGCACCTAGGTTGCATACCGTTCTCCCGACACCGGAAGGGCATTTTATTACAGGGTCCGCTTATAAATACATTCCCACAAATTAAAACTATCTTCTTGTTCTGTACATACAGATTCTAATATTTTGAGGTGTACAAGCTCGTTATTTGCATGGTTCAAAGGCACCGGTCCTGGTCTGGGATTCGGTGTCCCAATGGTATGGAGAGAGCCGCTGGATCATTCAACTGATTGCTATTTCTGCTTAACGAACATCACAGGTTTGAATCTTTTATTTTTCTGAATATACGTCAAATTTGGTGTTTTTAGCACATTTCAGCATATCCTGCTCTGCATAATGTATTACACAATTATGCTATCTTAAGTAGTCAACAATGTCAATTGTCTCACATTACAGGTTGCAACAGAAAAGGGAAAAAGGCTATAGTCTACCCAAATCTTCGTTCTGCTATGCGTCCTGTGGAATATTCTACACAGATATACCCATCCCTCGTCCTCCAGCTGAAATGCCGACCGATAACACAGACTCTGACAAATCGAAGTCGAGTCCAAGAAAGAACAACATCTCATAACGCAGCCTGAACTCAATGATTTGGTCCGTGATTTAATACTTACCAAGCAACAAAGTGAACTGCTGGCCTCACGCCTACAAGAATGGAATCTGCTGGCGGAAGACGTACGAATTACAGCATTCCGAAAGCGCTCCTTGGATTTGCAGGAATATTTCACAATGAAGAACAATATTTGTTATTGCATTGATATACATGGTCTGTTTGATGCTCTGGGTTTGTGCTATGAACCGAATCAGTGGAGACTGTTCATTGATGCATCTCTGTACAGTGTTAAGGGTGTACTGTTACACAATGGGAACACAATGCCTTCTGTTCCGATCGCTCATTCTGTCGTCTTGAGAGAAACGTATGACAATGTTGCTTTTATTCTGGACTGTATAAAATACAATGAACATGACTGGCTTATCTGCACAGATTTGAAGGTTGTGGCTATTCTCAATGGATTGCAAACTGGCTATACGAAATACATGTGTTTCCTATGCAAGTGGATAGCCGAGCAAGGTCTGAACACTACACACGCTCAGTATGGCCGCAGCGAGACAATTCCTCACTTGATCTCACAATGTTATTCACGAACACTAGTACAAAAGGAAAAGGTTATCTTGCCTCCACTTCACATAACAATTTGCAAAGGCGTTGAAACAGGATAAACCTGCCTTCAAATATCTAAAGGAAAAATTCCAAAATAAGTGATGCCAAGATTAAAGAAGGCATATTCGTCGGTCCTCAAATTCGCCAACTCATGCTAGACGAACACTTTGAAGCGGTGATGGATGAGGTTGAGTTGGCAGCCTGGCGTGCATTCAAAAACGTGTGCAGCGGTCTACTAGGAAGACTAAATACGACAACTATGCTGCACTTGTGGATCAACTTATCAACTCATACCAACGTCTCGGATGTAAGATGTCATTGAAAATTCATTTTTTGCATTCACATCTCTCATTCTTTCCGGAAAACGCATCTGCTGTTAGCGACGAACACGGGGAGAAATTCCACCAGGATATGGCCACAATGGAAAGCCGATACAAAGGGAAGTGGAGTCCTGCTATGCTGGCCGATTTCTGCTGGAATTTAAAGTGTGACCAACCAGAAGCATCACACAAACGCCAGCATAAATACAAATAATGAGTTGAAAACAGTATAATACGAGGGTTTTATGTTAATTTTGTGCATATATGTTTAAGTATAGCAGTAACTAAACTGTTCCTTATGATAAATCCTATCTGTTTATCAATATATTCTTATTTTTTGGTATGAAGATTTTAAACAGTCATTACAAATAAACGTGACGTGATAGAAAAAAACTATTTTCAGATTTGGAATCAGCACACTCAAAATATTAAGAAAGACCGAATGTTATTCCCGTTTTTTTTCTGAACCGAAAATTTGTTGTACAGTGTTATTAAGATTATGCCACTAAATTGTTAATTTCCTTACTAATTTATGATAATTACATTTAGAAGCAAATAATGTAACAACAAAAAAATCAAATTTTGTGTAATTATAATATATATTTGTACAATTTAAATAAATTGGGTGATTATAAGGTGGACGCAGACTTTGAACGCCTCTCTCTCTCTCTCTCTCTCTCTCTCTCTCTCTCTCTCTCTCTCTCTCTCTCTATATATATATATATAAACTTTGATTGCATTTACAGCAACAATATAAAATCATCCAAACCCGCAGGGAAAAAATTATAAAGCGGTGTTTAAAAAGGCTATTTAATTTCGGCCGGTCACAACCAAGCCCTTTTCAAAGCCATAAACTAGTTAAAATGTCTACAAAAGTTTTAGACATTTTAACATTTTAACTTCATTTAAACTTCAGCTCTTCCGCGGGACAGAAGTTTTATAACTTTTTTAGACATTTTAACTAGTTTACGGCTTTGAAAAGGGCTTGGTTGTGACCGGCCAAAATTAATTAGCCTTTTTAAACAGTTTTATAATTTTTTCCCTGCGTGTTTGGGTGATATATATACACACACATATATATAATATATATATATAATATATATATATATATATATATATATATATATATATATGAAAATTATTTCACGAAAGTAACACGTGAAAAATATTTATGATGAATAAAACCACGAAGGAAAGGAAACACAAAATGGTGCTCAAGCGCTTTCATCTAATGACATCCTCAGGAACACTGAAGTACATAAAAGGGTTACAGCCTATATATAGGTTACAGAAAAAAATATATATATATATATATATATATTATATATATATATACACAGGGTGGGCGGAAAGTAGCTCCCTATTTTGGATTGGTAAAAAAATACGTATATTATCCATTTATTTCAGAAGAAATAATATGAAAAGGTAGGCATACATGGTAGGTTTTCTCTAAAATTCAATGTGGGCTCCAACTCTTTCCACCAGCTTCTGGAGCCGCCCAGGAATGGCGTCCACTGACTTTAGCAGGACTCCGGCGGGATGGAGGACATGACTTCCCGAATTCAGTCCTCCATTCTTCCAATGTCCTCGGTTTGGTGCGGTAGACTTCTTCCTTTACCCACCCCCAAGAAAGAAGTCGCACGGTGTCAAGTCGGGGCTCCTGGCTGGCCATTGATGTGGACCACGACGACCCATCCAACGCCCAGGGAAGTGGGCATCCAGCCACTCACGGACAACAAGAGCGAAGTGCGGAGGGGCGCCATCTTGCATAAATATCAGATCGTCGATGTTCTCCCATGTGCTGACAACCGGCCAGACCTCGTTTCGCAACATAGCAAGGTACCGCTCAGCATTCATGGTGTTGCGCAGAAGGAACGGGCCCACAACCTGATCTGAGGTCATACCACACCACACCGTTAAACTGAACCGATTCTGCCGTTTTTCAGCGGTAACCATGGGATCCTCTCCTGCCCAGTAGTGGCAATTGTGGCGGTTGACAAAGCCTCCGACGTGGAACACCGCCTCGTCGCTCCAGAGGATGTTGCGGAAGAGATGGGGCCAGTCTTCATGCCAAGCCAGCATGATTTCCCCGAACTCCATGCGAATGTCGCAGTCGTCGTCCGAGAGAGATTGGCAGTAATGCGGCTTCCACGCACGCCAGTTCAGCTCCTTCTTCAGCACAGTTCGCACTGAGTAGCGGGAGAGTCCACTTTCCCGAGCTGCCTGGCGAGTTGACTTTCGTGGACTCCGTGCGAACATTTCCTGAACTGCCTGCACCGTCTCCTGGGCCCTGGATGTCGAAGGGCGACCACATCTTCGAACATCTGCCACAGACCCCGTGGTCATGAGCTTCGAGTGGCAGTTCTTGATTGTTTTCGGGTCCACTTGGGCACGTGGTCCGTGAATGGCCCGCCACCATCTTTGAACTCGAACGACAGATTGCCAAACTTCGTACCGTGCCGCACTGGGCACGCTCCTGCAGTGTTAAACGTTCAGCCATGTTACCCTTCAATCTGAAATAAAAAAAAAATGAACGTTACAATTGTACCACTTTAGAGAACGCAAAGAGAACACTTTAGAGACAAAAAGATTACCGTTACAATTGTACCACTTTAGAGAACACACCATAACAATATAACAATACAATCACAATTTATACATAATTTATATGTAATTTAAATTAGGGAGCTACTTTCCGCCCACCCTGTATATGCAATAAACGGAGAAGTAAAAATAAAAATTAAAAATTAAAGGATTATCAGAGAGGCATACAGATTTGTAAGGAAAAAATATCGATTTTTAGCACAAGATCAAATGAATTATAAAAATACAAATTTATACTGGAAATCTGCCCGGGTTTTAACACTGCCTTTTGTGGTTAAGTTTCGATGTATATAAAAATAAAATGAAAATTAAAAGTTAATAAAGTAGCATACAAGTTTACCAAAGATTTAGCGTTCTACCCTTCTTATCTAAATCTGTTTTGAAGGAATTCAAAACAACAGGATCGAGTTGAAAAAGACCTTTGCTTATGTTGAAGTTATTTGAAAGTTGGATAATGGCAGACTCAAGAATATTTCTAATAACAATGTTGCTAGAGTGGAATAAAACTGAAGCATTATTCCAATCAATACAGTGGGATAACTCTAACAAATGGACAAAAAGGGCACTGGACAACTGTCCTGTTCTAACGGAATATTGATGCTGTTTTATACGTGTGTGCAAATCCTTTCCCGTCTGACCTATGTAAAAGGAATCACATTGTTTACAACCAATTTTATAGATAATGCCTGAATTATTGGTAGGGCTATTTTTTACTGATATTTTTCACAATATTGTTATATGAAAATACTACATTAATATCCAAAAGTTTAAGTACATTAGCAATGCCTAAAAAGCCCGGGAAAAATGGAAGTACTAAAATATTTTTTGACAAAGTACGAGTGTTATTATTGACACGATAGAAAGTTTGTTTTGCCTTGTTGAGACAAGATTCCATAAACGCAGATGGATAACACAGATCACTTCAATACCGTTGATTTTTTCCAATTCGGCATCGATGTATTCCGGACTGGCGATCCTAAAGGCGCGGAGAAACATTGATGAAAAATGGCCTTCTTAGTGGGGGTGTCATGTCCGAGTAAAGGTGTACGTAGGACAAATTGTTTGTTGTTTTCCGATAGATACTAAACTTAAAACCTGGGCTTTCCCTATGTACACGCACATCCAAAAATGGGATTGAATTGTCTTGTTCCACTTCTAAAGTAAACTTAATGGAGGGGACTTGATCATTTAACTGAAGGAGGAAGTTATCCAGGTCACGATTCATGGGCCAGATACACAAAATATCGTCGACGTACCGCAACCAAGGGATGCCAACTCCCTTCTCGGAATGTAAGTAATTTCGAAAAACTCCATATAAATATTGGAGAGGAGGGGCGATAAGGGGTTGCCCATGGCCATCCCAAAAACTTGTTGATAATACTCGTTATTGAAAGTGAATTTACAGTCTTTGATGCAAAGCTTAATAAGATCCAAAACAATGTGTGAAGGTAGTGGCAGGTCATACTTATGTAATTCTTGGGAGAGAAAGTCAAGCATATCGTCAATCGGCACTTTTGTAAACAATGAACAAACGTCAAAACTGATCAATCTATCGTTAGTTTCAGTACGTGCATTATTCAATTTTTCAGTAAGATCCATGGAATTTTTTACATGTGAATCAGAGATAGTTCCGAGAATGGGGGACAAGACTTTGACAAGCCATTTGGAGAGTTTATAAGTAATAGAGCCCACCGAGCTAATAATAGGGCGCATAGGGTTGTCAGGTTTGTGGGTTTTAATAAGACCGTAAAGGTAGGGCAGAGAAGGTGAAGTGGACATGAAAAGCGGAATTAAGTCCTTATGATCTTTGAGAATGCGTTTCAAGCCACTATTAAATGATTTGATGACGTCATCCTGCGGGGTTCTTCCTAAGTTTGCTGTATGTGCGGGGTCCTGGAGAAGCTCGTTCATCTTTCCGATGTAGTCCACTTTGTCCATAATAACTATGGTGTTAGCCTTGTCTGCTTTACTGTAGTAATATGGAGCTCCCCATCTTTTTTTAATTGTGAAAACGTTTAGGAAAGTTATCTTCGTAATTACTATTCGCCGCACTATAAACGAGGCCTTTAACTATGTTAAACAAATACTGAGGGAGATTACAGTGTTTTTCAAAACACGCGAGACTGTAACAAATTTGTAAAGCCGAAGGTTTTTTAACAATAAAAAAGGACATACCATATCCAACGGCACTTTTTGCATCGTCACTAACGTTTTTCGAAGAAAGGTTCAAAACACACTTTGAGCTTGCTTTTTTACTCCACTGACTATTTCGAATGAGACTTTTAATTTTTTGATCCAAAATGTTAAGAAGTGAAGTAGTTCTCCGACGCAACTCGTTGTAAATTTCATCAAACAAAGGTTGGATCCACGGTTGGGGAATAACGGTTATAAAATTATGTTTGGCGATGTTTTATCACTCCCACTCCCCAGAATACGCACCAGACATTTTTGCATAGGGGGATTTTCACGAACTAAACACATTTTATTCACACTCCGGCCTCACTATTTGAGAGAAACATTTGACCATATTTTTCCTTTTTTGCTTAGCATGCGAAACTCATCTCTAAATTCTGTTAAATACTCACGCAGACCTTTAGCCACAACCTCACTACAGACCTCATGATATATATTAATGTAGTGGTAAAAATACTAAAGATTCTCCATGATGACAAGATTTACATTCTCAGTCGCAGGGTACAAGTACTCGGTATGATGCAGCATGACATAATATCGCTTGTCGCACCACTCATCAACAAGACTCACTAACCATATCCGTTGCTTTTCTTCTGCACGTGTTGTTTCTTCTACTTCACGGTATATGTAAACTTTTATAAAGTTTAGTCCTACAACATATTTCAATACATCTTTTGTACCACGAAATCCTGCAATGCTCTCGCCTGAATAGCCGTAGAGTATTTGTAGCTCTTGTTCCTTAGCACGATTCAATGTAGCCTTAAAAGTATCAAAGGAGGGTGGAATAGGGAGCCATTCAGTAACCTTATCTTCACACTTTACCGAATACCACTTCATAAACGTTGAACACGCAATATTAAAGGTAGCCATTACTATTTTTCGTCTACGTGGGAACTGCACGTCTGAGACCCAGGGCTTGCATCGATCAACTGAACACGCATGGAAGAGATATGCCCAGGTAGTAGCAGGAGTCACGTGACCAATCATACAGGTAGGCGGAGCTCAGAACTTTCTCCTGAACACACGCTGGGCGGAGATTAGAATTTTCTCCTGTACACACACACACACACACACGCACACACACACACATACACACACGCACACGCACACACACACACACACACACACACACACAAAGGAGAAGGTGAAACGCTATCTGTATCGGCGTACAAAACCCACCGACCAAGAGAATGCAATAGACCCCAAAGTTTGATGCGGGCATAGGCAGTTGTGAAGCTGGCTACAGGTATGTTTGTAACCCGTGAGGTATCTGTGGCCAATTCGGTATTATTGTACTTTATTATGTAAGTATTACCTACATTCACAATCTCCATGACCTCTTTATCGGGAGCGTTGGCATAATCCCAAACTTAACTATAACTTTTTGCCAAATGAACGTTCCCTTTGCCATTATTCTGTGCAAATTTTCCCCAAAGACTGTTTAGATACAACTTTGCACTAAAGCTCTTGCTTGGGTTCTTCACAATTTGGAACGGTCAAGCTGTATACCTTCACGGTCAGGTAATGTTGAATATAAGCCGATTTTTCATCTTCGGTATCAACTCCTCGCGGATACCCTGATGCTTCTACCTTATCCTTCAAAAAAGCGTTTATATATGGCGTGAAAAGGTTTGGTAGCTTCTGAAACCTTCACACCTCATGTATCTTCAATATTCTGTAGCCATGGCGAACAGCTAGATCCAGCTCTGGGCTTGTATATACACCTCTGATCTTACGCTGGTTGGTTGCATGATTACATTCCTCATTGTTCTCCTCTGCGCACTTCACGCAGAAGGGAAACATGAGCTTGTGGTCTATAACGACGGGTAAGATCGCCATCCATAAATCGCTTGGGGGGAGCACAGCTACGAAAGAAAGGCCGAAATAGAACCCGTTCAAAATTGTTGAGAACACCTCGATGGTGGGCAGGTCAGGTCCCACCAGTTTCTCAGGTGCACCCACAGGGTACGGAATGTTCTTCATCACGTAGGGATATAAAGAGCAGAAGTCGTAGTAATGGAGTTTCACGCCTTCCGTAGGCGGAAAGTATAGCTCGAAGGGATTTGTATGCCCTCCGAACAAGCTATCACCGCATTTGAGAGGATCCAACACCATTGAACGTTTGATGGCCCTTATTTCTTCACTGTACTGTTCATCTGTTTCCATCCGTGCATCATACTCATGCTTCCATAAGACTTTGTGAGTGAACTGGGAGCCTATAAGTTGATCGCGGGTGCGGATCCATGCGAGGCTGTCGGCAGGGGATCTACCGTGGATATCTCCTACAATTCCACACTCAGGACGGGGGCATCCGTGCCACCAGCAACCGTTAAAGGAGTACACAGTCTTGTCACCAGTGGCACGGTTTTCACTTAGACCATCAACCCAAAAAACACGACCAATAACCTTAATGGATACTTCCCCCGTGTTGCGGGCATGCTTTATGTATACACCTGTCTGCTGTTGTAGGTGTATGAGCCAGTAACTAGCCTTGTGCCCATAACTGCGGAGATTGTTTCTGTGAATAACGGCTAAGAAGTCTTTAGGCATGAAGTTATTCTTGAACACCGTAAAACATAATGAAGCGATCGGGGTTGTGACTTGCAACGGATCGCATTTGAAACGGCATATGTACATCCTTCTAAAGACTTGAAAGCATACTCTAAGTACACGTAAGTCATTCACACAATAACGCTCACATTCATTAGCTATATTGTAAGGATTACATTCATTAAAACTGTTGTAGTAGCGGTCAAAATCTTCACATTCATCTGTACTCATACATTCAGAGTTAAAGTAATGTTTGGGTGGAGGTAGTCCTACGTAATTTAAAGTTTTTCTCGTGAGAAATGTGTAAGGGGAATATCCTTTTGAAACTTCGGCGGCTACACCCATCACCTTGGGTAGCTTTGCTAATTTACAAGGTGTGAATAATAAATTGTCTTTAAACTGTACATTACCTCTTATTTGCATCTGTGTTAGTTTGTTGCCTCTTTCCAAGGGATCACCTGTAAATATCTCGGATGACTCGTGCTCAACCAACTCCTTATAAAGGAACTGTGTGTCAAATTTTGCCCCTTTATGGGCAAGAATATACAGTCATTTTTTGAACTTGTCCGCTAACTTGACAATATAGGATACAGAGTTTCACAGGGCTATCGTGGGCAATCGTTTTAAAAACGTTTGTCCGTTTGCCACATTTGTGACACTCATCACACTCGATCTCCATACACTCATCACAGATAGTCTGGCTAACAAGTAAATGTGGAATAACCTCTTTGGTTTCAGCGTTCGTGTATGTTTTTATATCGTAGTACACAGTTACACAAGAGCTATTTTTAGGTTTACCGTCTTTCATATAACATACATGCTTTACGCCAACCGCCTTATATTTCTCATGGCATGTAGAATAGTAAATTTCATCACATTTATGCGTGAATTTTCCCCAATTATCCATCATGTGAAACATACACATTCACAGATTCTCATTTTCCTGCACGTGCCAATTGATTTATGGAGCTCAAAACAATTATTGAAAAATGTGCGTCTACACACATCACAATCCCTCTTCTCAGCTTCAACTACACGGCTTTCACATTTGGAGCTTTTACACTGCTCACACACCATGTGGCAATCTTTACAATGTTTCATTATACCATCCGCAAACTCGATACACCCCTTACACAAATCATGATGTCGTCCATATTTTCGACTTTTATCATAACTCGCGGAAAGGTCCCTTATATTACGGATGGGGAGATACGTTGTTCCTGACAACCCTAAAATAAGTAGGGTCTTGTACGATCTCTCACACTGCTTTTAAAAACATACACAGTCCCACGACGATCATCCAATCCAAATACAACTATACGAACGTTCATTTCCTGTTCTACCCTTCTCAGCTCCTCAGGACCCATATTAGTCAAACTCAAGTTTACAGTCTACAGCTAGTTTACGGGCACGCTCCACTACCGTAGGCAACCAAATTTTTGGGTCCGTGTATTTAGTACAGTAAACATACGAGCTGAGACTACTGCTATAAAGCCGCAACCATGATCGACATTTATATGCCGTCTATAAATAGCCTGAGAATTGAAGTTAAGAGTATAAGGTGTGGCACTATGACCCGCAACACGGAATACACGGTCAATATTTACCGTGAAGTTGTCCATATTGGAAGCTATACTACTTTGAGAGGCCTGCATTATACGGCCTAATATATACTCTATATCTTCAGCGGCCAAGCGTCTGAACGGTATTACTACCCAAAAATCATCTACACCTCCGTCATCTCACCGAATCCGAAGGACAGCCTCGTCTTGACTTCACGCTCGTCCCGGTTCTGAAGGGCAAACTACAATACGTTCAACTATGCGCCGTAGTCCGTGTTCAACACCATTGCCATACATGGATCAACCTTGACTATATACCGATTTCTAGTCAAGGCTGGGGTGGGGATAGCGGGGCGCACCAACTCGAATATTATGCCATCCTCAACAGAACGAGAAGCTGCTGTGGCTGTGGATGATGTACCTGGAATTGAACAGGAATAAGGGGGTATATTTGAGGAAGGTACTATTGTGGGCGTTGTGTCGTAAGATGTAGAGGGTTGAGGCTCTATTACTGGGGGTATAACAACAGGCGCAATCCTGGCGCGCTTTATACCTGACGTCGTGGGCTCTTCATCATGCCTCCGCTTTGAATTGGCGCGTGCTACAGGTATCGCTGGTGAGGATTCGTCAGCGGGGATGGATTCTGTGATCACAACTAGACTGTCGTCGGGGTCATCTTCTGTAATATCGATGATGGGGTGCTGTACAGCGTCGTCATTCACGGTTCTGTGGGAGAAGAGAAAAGCAAGACTAGAATATAAGGGTCATCACTTAAATATTTATTATATTTTGTAAATGATCCACTTAGGAGTGTGACGTGTTAGAAATGGATTCTTTAGGAAAATTCAGGTTCACGAGCCCATCCACATGTATTATATCTGGCCCTACAGGATGTAAAACTATGTTTATGCTTAAAATCATTAAAGAAAAGGGAGGGATGTCCTCAAAATTTGTGCATAAAGTTATATGGTGCGATTCGACGTATCAATCAATGTTCAACGAGTACCAAGATGATATTTTGTTCCACAAAGATGTATATGTAGGCTGACCATATTTCCTTGAGACAAAAACGGGACATTGGGATGGCAAAAAAGGGACGGGGTTATGTAATATTCTGTATTCATGAAAAAGTAAGTACATAAACCGGGACAAAATTGACATTTTTATTAAAACAACGGGACGGCCAGGAAAAAAACAAACGGTACTGTCCCGTTCAAAACGGTACGTATGGTCAGCCTATGTATATGACGTTAATTCGTTAAAGGGAAATGAACATACAGTCATTGTAATTGACGATCTCATGTTGGAGATGGATAAAACGTTTGCCGAGACATTTACAGTATTCTCCCACCATCTTAACATAAGCGTGTTCTTCATCAATCAGAATCTATTTTTCAAAAATAGATACATGCGCGATGTGTCGTTAAATACACAATATCTAGTCTTATTCGCACAACGAATTAGCCAATCAAATGTTCCCGAATCAGCGTAAGGAGTTTTTGGAAGTTTATAAAGAAGCTACAAGCCCGCGTTACGGATATTTGCTTTGCGACCTTCATCCGCGAAACACGTTTAGGGTGCTTCTAAGAACGAATATATTTCCAAACGAGCCTGAAACGGTGTATATTCCAGAATGACAAAGAGGCTAAAGAAATACCATGAATTAATAAAAATCTATCATCGACTGCCCCGGGCAATGCAGCAGATGTTTGCTAAAAATATCGACTCCGACTTTTTAAAATGCATCTGTGAAATCTGTCTTAACGTTATAAATTGCAATGTATCAATGAAACCCTCAGAAGGCTCGCCTACGCCGTTACAAGAACATAATACGTGCACTCGCTCGTAAAAGTCAAACTGTAGGGAAAAAAACGAATTATTGTACAAAGAGGAGGGTCATTCCTCCCCATCTTATTTTCAGTTTTGGGTCCTTTACTGACTAGATTAATATAATGAAGAAAGTGGTAGTGATTCCACACGAGGTGTATGCTTCACTGCAAAGTTCAAAGAATCCAGACACGGATCTAGATCCCGTAAAAGCAGGCTTAAAAGAATGGAAAGCGAATTGTTACCCTATTAAACAGTGAAAAAACACCTGATGAGAAAAGAATCTTATACCAAGAAGCTCTGCAGAAATTTCTTCACGAGTACGAAAATTATAAGAATCCGACAGAGATTCCCGTGGTTATTAGGCACAGCACGGGGAACGATGGACATGGTGACATAGGGCCTGTGTCCGACGATAGAGCTGACCAACCAAAGATTAATGGGTCGGCCACACAACATATCGAGCATGTATTAAAAAGCACCCTCCCACATACATTGAGGAATAAAGGTTTAAGTCTTTATAATCTATTGAATGAGGATCCCACCATACAATGGACCGATACAGGTGAGATCATTGTGGAAGGAGCAAAGGTACAGGGATCGAATATCGTAGACATCGTCCATGATCTGGTGAGAAAGTGGGATAGGCCCTCACCATCAGGATGGAAGCATATTAAAGCAAGACTACAACAAATAAATGTCCCCAAAACAATGATAGGAAATCTGAACAGGTTAAAAGACTTGGAACATGCATCGCACGTGACACAATTGAAGACGCCATCACCCCGGCGGTAACACCTCTGAAGAGGAGAAAGAAGAGGTTAAACAACGATCAACCCTACCCACGTGCCTCTAAAATACGCAAATGGCTAACATATTAAGAAGACGCTATTATGATATTTCTAGCCCAGCCTCCTACGGAGGCGTAGATAGACTGTACAGAAGTGTTTACGATGGAGTAGGGAAAAAAGATGTTGAGAGTTTTTTGCGGGAGCAGGATGCTTATACACTTCATAAACCTGTGAGAAAAAGGTTTAAAACAGCCAAGACAACAGCTGCTTCGATTGACTCTATTTGGCAAGCAGATTTAACAGACATGCAAAGATATTCAGTGTATAACGATGGTTACCGCTACATCCTATTCATAATAGATGTATTCTCTAGATATCTGTGGCTAATTCCTCTGAAAAATAAATCGCCTGAAACAGTTGCTAAAGCCACCAAAACGTTGATGTTGAAAGAAAACAGGGTTCCTGGCTATTTTTGTACGGATATGGGGAAAGAATTTATAGGCCGAGCTTTTCAGAACATGTTGACAGAGTTTAATATCAGCTACTACACTACCAATTCTATACATAAGGCATCTTTAGCTGAAAGAGTTCAACGTACCATAAAGGAACGCATGCACCGCTATTTTACACATAAAAACACATACAGATTTCTAGACATTCTGGAATCATTGGCCTCATCCTACAACCGCTCACACCATCGCACGATTGGGACAACACCTAACGAAGTTTTAGAAAGAGGTACGCGCCCAGAGGTGAGAAGAGATGGAACACCACCACCACACTCTACACATTTCAAAATCAATGATTATGTAAGGCTGTCGCGTTCGGGAAATAAATTCGCGAAGGGATTTGAGCAAGGATGGACACGCGAGATTTTTAAAGTTAGGGCTATGAAATCTAAAGACGAGATAATGTATTACGTAGAAGATTTGAATGGGGAAGAAATCGCAGGAGGCTTTTACCGCGAGGAGTTGCAGAAAGTGACATTTAATTTAGGAAAAAATGTGTTTAAAATTGAAAATTTTAGGAAGCAAAGGTTCAGGAAAGAGAAAAATGTACCTGGTGAAATGGCTAGGATACCCAGAAAGCTTCAACACCTATATAAAAGCTGATGCAATAATGAAGCTTAAATAGTATGCAACATGGCGCCTAACCATTTCTACGTCACACTCCCGTCCTCCTCGTCCCTGTCTGTACACCCTAACAACACACTAGCCAACTTTGTAACAGAACTCCACGGACCCATTGAATTGGGTCGTGATACGTATGAGGTGGGTATATGCGAAATTCAGTTGAATACCCTTTTTTTAAGTATTGATTATAAAGAACCCGTTTTTACGATTCTTAGAGACTGTAATGAGTGTGAAAAAGCCGGGGTAACTCGGGATGAAACCATGCGTACCGCCCTGACTGGGATGCACGGTATTACAGTACAGAAGTAACACTAGGACCGGGTCACTATGGTGAGGCCGAGGATGTTGTGAGAGACTTAAACGTAAGTTTAAAAAGCTCAAATCTTACGGGCGATTTAGTATACGAAATCGTAAACAATGATCCCCATGCATGCACTGTGGCCCTAAAATCGCAGGCTAACCGAAATATTAAAGACCAAAGAGTGTTCAAAATTATGACCGATGGACGATATCGATCAGTCATCCAAAGAGATACATTTCACGAGGCACAACACGACTTGTCCAGCCTAATGTATCAGTTGAAATTGGAGAAAATGGTTGACGGCTATAAACCCCAGACATGTGCTATATTTACAGCAATATAGTGGAGCACCAGTTTGTTGGGGATACCCAGGCACGCCTGCTGCGCATAGCGCACATCCCAACCATAGAGGAAGGAGTTTGAGTATTACATATGACAGGCCCCATTATGTGAATGTCGCAGCTAATCTAATAACCAATATCTCAATATATATATAGAACGATTGAGGGAAAAAATTTCCCATTCGGTAACGGGAGCTTAACAGTGAAGCTGCACTTTCGACGCACTGAGTTATAATGGACAGAAAGCCTTTCACAGTCTATCGAGGTATAAGATACCAACGTGGTAGTGGACTGCGTACGGCTGTCCCCTTGCTGAAGAGGGGTGCCAGATACCTCGGGAGGAAAGCGTTACAATCAGGTCTTAACACAGCAGAAGACATATTGGCTGGGGCTAAACCTAAAGAAGCTCTAAAAAGACACTTAAAGCGTACACGGGACGAAATCGTCAAAGATGCAAAGAGAAAAATGCGTGGTGGTGGGAAGAAGAAGAAGAGGGCTGTCCGGAAGAAGGGATTACCACCACGTGGCATTAAACGTAAAAGGATATAAAAAAGAAGTGTTCTAAGCGAATGAAACCTATGGTTGACCATTTTTTTGACTGATATAAGCTAAGGACATTGATCTCATGAATCATAGTTTGTTTACTACTTGTCGAGAGAGGAGGCACTATTTCTAACTCGTCATGGCACGCTTCATCCATCCGTGTAGTTCACAATGTTGTAAATCGGAGCTGTCCCTCTTTGACATGCCCCAACTCAAGTTTCTATTGAACACAGTGACTTTATTACAATTAACCCTTTAAACACAATTAGTTCCCCGAGTGCCCCTATAGAATTCGTGATACCCAGCTCAGGCCCTTACTTTTTTGACCCAAGCTGTGTGCACATGTACGCTAAACTACGTATAGCCCATTCTGATGGAACGGACTGTGATGACAAATATGCTGTATACCCTGAAACAAACTTTCTGCACTCCTTATTCAACCAGTGTGACGTATATTTAAATCAGGTCAACATATCGGCAGGAACGGGGTACTACCACCTACGATCCTATCTGGAAAATGTGCTGAACTTTTCCAAAGAAGCGAAGGATACCTTTTTAAGTGCCGAGGGCTATTATCAAGCTAAAGACGAAAGTAGTATAAAGGACAAATTTAAAAATTCTAAAAAGAAGATATACGAGTGTTTTGGACGCCTGCATACAGACTTCACATTCCAGGAGAAGTTGCTTGTGAACGGGGTGGATATGAAAATAAAGCTCACCGCACGAATCCTGAGATCTGTTTAAATCTGGATGCTGATCAAGAAGAGGGAGCAAAACCCGTTGTGATTCACATTATGGAGACATACCTCCGCGTACGGCGAGTGAAATTAAGTTCACCAAAACAAATAGAAATTGAGAAAAATTTACTAACGCCACAGTAAAATACCCAATTAACAGAGCACAGATCAAACTATACACGGTGCCAGCAGGGTTGGCATCGAAGCAGATAGAAAACATCGCCCTGGGAAATCTACCTAAAAGGATATTAATCGGAATGCAGGACCATGCTTCGGTGAATGGAAAATATAAAAAGAGTGCCTTTAAATTCGAGAATTTCGGCCTTAAAAATATAACTCTATACGTTAATGGCATTGCGTTGGGCGGGGTATGGATATGGATTATTCATCAGACGCTGTGTTCCCGCTTTGCGCGAGAGCATATAGTAATCTGGCCCATATTGCAGGTGATTGTGATGAGCTCGGGAATGGGGTAACGCAGAAAGAATTCATCGATCAATTTAACCTTTATCCGTTTGACATCACACCTGACTTATCTGCTAGTGTAAATACACACTTAAGTCCACAACAGAGTGGAAACATCTCAGTCAGATTGGAATTCGCCAAGCCTATAGACGCGCCTATAAGTGTACTAGTTTACCTCGAGTCACAAGCCCTAATAGAAGTAGACAGATTTAGGAGCGTTGTCACTGACTTTTAAAATGGATGCGAATACACTTCAGAGAGTAATGAATAGTGAACGAATCACACGTTCCAAATTTATCGGTGTGTTTGCGAAGAATGAAACATTGAAATTGCCATCTACGAGAAATTGCGGTAGCCTTATTGTGAACACAGATGTTATTGGTAGTGAAGGGATTCATTGGTTTGCAATCTATTTTAAAAATAGGGACCGCATGTACTATTTTGATTCACTCGGCACTCAACCCTGGAGTGACCCTGTTATTGTAAAATTTCTCGATCAGATGCATATCCCCGAAGTTGTATGGAATCCCTTCCGGCTACAAGGATATTTTAGTAATACGTGTGGGATGTACTGCCTTTCATTTCTCATGCATATGTCACGTGGTAAAGAATTTATAATTTTTAAAATTATTCGACCCGTGTCACACTCAACGAAACGACGAAATGGTATGCAGACAGATAAAAAGCCGTTTTCCGATTGTGCGTACTCGTTGTATAGTATGATGTTTTGTTCGTGTATATATATATATATATGTAACCAATATGTTAGTTTGTATATTCTGTAGTTTAAGATGGTTATTGTACTAAAAACATGATTTCTTTCATTTAATAAATTGATGAAAATACATTGTGTCTTCTTCCCCGAAAAAAAGATCGAAACAAAAAAAAATACTTACATTATTTCGTTAATGATGTGACAATCGTTGGGTTGACTGCTCGGTAAATCTTCTACCTCCGTATTCAGGTCCACGACATGGGTTTCTTCAAAACGAAAAGATTGTATAACACGTGTCAAATCCTCATCGGACCTTAAAGGAGAAAGAATAATTCATTAGTTCATACTGAATCTTTTTTAATAAAAACCCAATTGTTTAAAACATATGCAGAGTATATATATAGTAAGAGTATTACAATGTGACGATATCTCTGAACTGCGCAGAGAAGTTCCTTTAAGAGAAAATGCCGAATAACATTTATTACGGAATTTATAAAATTATTTAAAACATGCAAAAGATTGCTATAAAAAAATTCAATGAATCAAAAACAGGACTTTAGCATTATATTATTTGCAAACTAATCTATAATTGCGGATACCTAAATGAAGCATTTTCAATGTGATGAGATGAATTACTACAACCCTCCATATATATGATGAAATAGTCCAAAACAGTGCTCTTTCTCCTAATGACAGGTACATTAAATAAATAACAGTTTGCGAATAATTGGCTACAAAAAATAAACAGGCACATAATTACTTACATTTCTACGGCAGTCCCTTGCGTCGGATCGTAAGGAGCGTCATTGCAAATATCATCAACGGTTTGCGTTGGAAATAATCCATCCCGGTCGCCGCGTTAAAAAGATTAATTGTGGACAACGCTGCAATGTCACCATCTTGATATAAATCCGGTAAACTGTAAAGTTCTTGATTCATGGCGGAGGGAATGTTTATTCACTGGTGAAAATAACTACTGTGACTCCCAGCTGAAAATATTTCCTTTTATATGCATGATCCCCAAGCACCACCCCAAAAGAACTAATAGGCGGTTCGTAAGTTTGATGATTGGTTGTCAATGTAACTGGGCGGGCTATGTAAATTTGTGTACCAATCGTAACACCTATTACGGGTCCACGCTTTGGACGTCCTGATTGGTCGACTAATGGTGTCTTTATCTTCTCTCCGTAGATTTAATGCTCACATCGTGTATTGCCACTTGCAATCTCTACCTTGACAATATTTGCATTAATATTTGCACCCATACTATTCTCGGTTTTCCCATTTTAGAACCCACCCCTTTATGCAATATCCCTCACCCCTTTGCAACATTGATCAACATTTGCCATCTCTATCACGACAATATTTTACATTATTATTATATTTGCGGTCATACTATTCGATCCTCAACTTGGTTCATGTATTCGGCTTGACTTTTTACTTGCCAATTCTCGCGTAGGAGTGTGATTAAATTGTGTTTAGCTCGTGAAAATGAATGTCTGGTTGGGTGGTAGATAAATGGGCGCCCTAGGTATCCTAGTGGTTAAGACGCTGGGTGCTGATCGGTGGTTGAGAGATCGAGTCCGGATGGTGACATTGTAATTTCTTGGTACATACAATCCCCATGAGCCGGGTGTACCTATGTGAAGTGGAGAGTAAAAGAAGCCAACTCACCACTTCATCCTCGAGAGGAGGAGCGATAAGCTTAATCGAATCATCGCATAATAAAATAATAATAAACTTTCCATTTTTTCATTCATTCATTTTATTTCAATAACAGACAATGACTATGAGAAGATACCACACAAACTACACGCAAATAGTTCGGATTCAACGTTAAACTGTAGGTCTAAGGCGGGTGACAAGCTTGATCTTTGAAAATGAACAATTCGAGGAGAAGGAAAACCGATTTAGCTTATTATTACTACTGTAATTTACAACACGGTTAGGTTCCAGTTACAAAGAGAATCTTTGGTCTGAATTTATTGCATATATTCCTCGTATGCATATTTTTTCCTTCTCTCTCTAAAAGGTCTTTTGAAAATCTGTGTATTAAATATATTCTCCATTATCTTCCAGAGAATCTATGGTCTGAATCATAGGTTAGGTTAGGTTCAGGTGCCAGCATGCTGGAGTGAACCAGAGGCTCACCGCCAAAATCTGTACAAGGAATCAATTATATTTTACAGTTAATAAAATGAATTGTTGATTCTCTTTTTTTTTTCAGATTTCCCCGTTACGATCTTATCGAGAGGATTTTATAATAAAGAAATTATAAATATTTTTGTTTTTCTTTTCATTCCTTTATTTATATTTTTTAAAAATTTTGCTGTGACTACTTACGGCCATCATAAAGCAACTCGGTAAATGAGTTCCAATATAATTATGAAAAATTGATGCTTTTTTTTCTTTTCAAAAAATTGTGCAAGAAGCCTGTATAATAATAAGTATGACAATTATAATATATGTAGTGGTTTGACCCACATTCCAATGTAGCCAGTTTGCGGTCAGCCTTTGCGGTCAGCGATTCACCTGTTCTGAGCTTATACCATTTTTTTCTTCCATTCCTCGATTAAAAAGTTTTAACGAATGCCTTCTTTTCGAATTATAGGTGAAATGAATATTATTCTTGTAGAATATTTAAAGTGTTTATTGTCAATTTAGTATACTGTAAAGAATGAATTAATATTAAAATGAACGAAAAAAAAATGTACGAAATTGTGAAGACACATCGTGGTGATTGAAAGTAAGGGAGGCACAAAGGGAGGCACAAAATTGTCTATAATATATTCTATATAAATAAAATAGATTACAAAGTGTTAGATGCACTACTTTCTGCATGTTACGATCGTATAGAATTAATACTATGAAATAAAATCCTCTTTCATAGTTTTTAGTGATAAAAACAGAGGCGGCCCGGTCTCCCATGCCTCCTCTGAAAAGCCGCCACTGATATATATATATATATATATATACAGAGGGTGATCAAATTATTAGAGCCACCCCTTGAAAAACACATTTTCATTATAATATGGTGTTTTTAGTTTAAATAATAACCTTTTAAGTATGCAGACACATCGTGGTGAGGGAAAGTAAGGGAGGCACAAAGGGAGGCACAAAATTGCCTATAATATATTCTATATAAATAAAATAGATTACGAAGTGTTAGATGCACTACTTTCTGCATGTTACGATCGTATAGAATTAATACTATGAAATAAAATCCTCTTTCATAGTTTTTAGTGATAAAAACAGAGGAGGCCTGGTCTCCCATGCCTCCTCTGAAAAGCCGCCACTGATATATATATATATATATATATACACAGAGGGTGATCAAATTATTAGAGCCGCCCCTTGAAAAACACATTTTCATTATAATATGGTGGTTTTAGTTTAAATAATAACCTTTTAAGTATGCAGACAGTATTCCAAATTGTTAACACATGTAGTATTCTCTACCTGAATAACAGAAACTGGGGATAGGGGTTAATTTGGGGAGTATGGGGAGGGGAGTATGTGAAAAGTGGGTTCAGTAGTGTTTCAGCTGTGAACGAGGAAGGTTGTGTGAAGTGGTGAGGTGCGTTAAGTATATGTTAAGTTAATGATAAGTTATTATATTTAAACCATTGTACGTGGAATATGCACTCATACACCCATATGATGTTGTTTCTCAGCAACGTATTGTGATTCTTTTTATTAAATTAGTGTTTCTTTACAGGAATAACGTTTATGTACTGTAGGCTACCCAACATGGTTAAGAAATGTGATCTATCGCCAAAGAAGAAAGGTAGAATGCTCTCGCTGCTGACTGCAACTGATTATTCTCACAGAAAAATAGCCCGAGAACTGAATGTGTCACGAGCGAGTGTTGACAGGATCGCATCAAAAATTAAATTGAAGGGGATAATTCAGAGCTGACTCCAAAAAGAAAGGATAAATGTGGTCGGAAAAGGATAACTACACCTAGAGCCGACAGATGCATTGAAAAGAAACTAGTAAATAATAGGAGAAGCACTACTAACAAACTTAAATTGGAGCTGGAGAAGGAAAACATCAACATTTCGACAATGACCATAAGAAGGCGTGCCAAGGAATTTGGATTGAGTAGTCGCCGGCCAACGAAAACGCCAAAATTGACTACAACAATGATCAAAAAACGCTTAAAGTGGGCTAAATACTACTCAAAGTTCACTGTAGTTGACTGGAAATCGGTAAGTCACAATATTTTAGTGATCTTGTATGCTTATTTTGAGTAAAATGTATTATTTTGATATTTGTATGACAAGGCACATTTCATTTTGGTTGCAATCATTTCTTTCTCTTTTCATTTGCAATTGTGTTTCAGTGACGAATCCACATTCCTAGTCATGTCTGATAAATCACAGTACGTTAGGCGACGTGTTGGTGAGGAATATCATCCAGACTGTGTCGTAAGTACGGTTAAGCATCCAACATCTGTCATGATATGGGCAGTGATAAGTGGTAAAGGTACTGGACGAATTTACATTGTTGAGGGTACTATGAGGCAGGACCAATACCGAAAGGTTTTGGAAACAAGACTTATTCCACAGATCGCCGACTGGTTTCCAAATGGTGAGCCATTCCATTTTATGCAAGATTCGGCCCCATGCCACACTGCAAAGTCAGTTAAAAGTTTTCTGGCTGCAAAGAATATTCCTCTCGTGGATTGGCCATGAAATTTTCCGGATATGAACCCTATCGAAAACCTATGGGAAATAGTAAAGCGTAGACTGAAAAGCGAGGAAATAACAACTCGAATACAGTTAATAGAACGAATAATTGCCGTTTGGAACCGTGATCCTGAGATACAGGCCAGCTGCAAAGCCTGTATAGAGAGTATACCTAGACGGGTTGCTGCCTTAATTAAGGCCAAAGGAGGACCCACTAATTACTAAATGTGTTTAATATGACGTAGAGTGTATATAAAATATTCTGAAATAAAATAAGTGTTTAAATTAGCCAAATTTTACTATTATTAGCATTAGAAATAAACTTATACAGAAAAACTATTTTTTATGAGTGGCTCTAATAATTTGATCACCTTCTGAGTATATATATTATATATATATATATATATATATATATATATATATACATAAGAGAATGACAAAAGTAAGTAGACCCTTTAGGTGAAGTTAGTTAAAATAATTATTGTTTTTGTTTTATATATATATATATTAGTGGTGGATGCGGATGTGTATATTTAGTTAATCTATCAATATAATATAGAATTATGAATATATGACAATTTTTCAAATTTCGTGATATTACTATTATGGCAGGCAATGTATAAGAATTAAATTAATATTAATGTTTTCATTATAATAAAAATAATAACTTTCTCAAGAGTTTCAGCCACAGAAAATTCAATGAAACAAGTTTCATTCAATTTTCTGCGTTAGCAGGTATTTATATTTTGAGGTTTATATATTTGTTGTTCAGTTCATTATAATTAATACTTTACATGAAATGTGCATGACTGGGCCTTATAAGCTACTTTATAAGCTAATTTAATTGTAAATTGCATAATTTATTAGAGGTAATATCCGCAGTCAGAAGTGCGGATGTGGATGTTAAAAATAATGCGGATATCCGGTCCACCACTAATATATATATATATATATATATATATATATATATATATATATATATATATATATATATATATACACAGGGGTTGGACAAAATAATATGAACACTTGATAAATGGCGGTTTTTATTCTTAATATGGAGTTGGTCCTCCTTTAGCGGCAATAACAGCTGCAATGCGTCGGGGAATTGATTCATACAGCTTTTGGACAGTGGCTAGAGGAATCCTGAGCCATTCTTCGAGCAAACCTGCCCCAGTTCCTCCAAAGACGCCGGCGGTGGGAATCGGCTTCTGACCTGCTGCTCCAACTGACACCACAGATGCTCGATAATGTTAAGATCCGGGATTGTGGAGGCCAATCCAAGCGTTCTACTTCACTAACATGCTCTTCAAACCAGTTTTTAACGACCCCAGCGGTGTGGATTGTGCATTATCATCCTGGAAGACGGCGCCGCCATTGGGAAACAGCGTTTGGACCATGGGATGGACCTGGTCAGCCAATATTGACAGATAGACCTGGGCGTTAACCCTACCATGCAGTACTACAGCTGGGCCAAGAGTATTCCACGATATTGCTGCCCAAACCATCACAGATCCGCCTCCATGCTTAACGGTTGGGGTCAGGCAGTCGGGGTCATAAGCATCTTTAGGCTGTCTCCAGACGTAAACTCGACCGAACATTGAAATAGCGTAAAGGAGGATTCGTCGGAGTAAACTACATTCTTCCACCGTCCATTGACCAATTCTTATGGTCATTACACCATTTTCTGCGCCGCTCAATGTTGATGTGCGAAAGGAAGGGTTTGGCAATTGCAGCCCTCCCATGGTATCCAGCTCCATGGAGCTCGCAACGTACAGTTTGGTCGATACTGGGCTTGCAAGATGCTGGTTAAGCTCTGCAGTCACTTTTGGAGCTGTGGTCTTATGGTTCTTTGTCACAATGCTCGCTTTAGCACCCGGCGGTCTCGATCACACAGCTTCTTCTTGCGTTCCACTATTGCATTTGTCGGTGCTTGTCTTTCCATGGTTTTGGTATGCAGACATGACCATAGAGACAGTTCCTCTGGATACATTGAACATCTGAGCGGTTTTCGTCACTGATGCACCAGCCATCCGCGCTCCGACAATTTGCCCTCTTTGGAAGTTGACAGGTCTTTCATAACTGCTAATTCATAATTCACTCAGATCTGTAAAAACAACGTGAGGGTTATAACATGACGTATACACTCTCTGTTACGCATTTAAATAGGTTTGCCAGTCATTTGACCGTTTACTTTGTGTCTGAGCAGTCCGTAAAGATAACCGGTGAAATCGGCGGGTGTTCATATTATTTTGTCTAACCCCTGTATATATATAAAGTGTGTATTGATATTTTTGTTTGAAATTAGTTTGAAAACAAATGAATAAAGGAATCCTCCTCTTGATTTCGCGGATTTTGGTTTATAAAAAATATAGAATGTGTATAGAAAGGACTGTCAAAATTAAATAGACACAGTATACATTCTAAGGTGTTAGAATCTTTTTAATATTTTTATTAGAGAATATGTTATTGGAATAATGTACAATATAAAGAGTCCTGTATATTTCTTTTATTATTAATATTAAGATGAACGATTTCTTTTGCTAAGCCATGGATTAATTGTCTAGTGTATGTTTTATTTTTAATATTGGGAATCGTTTAAATAATTAGTTCTCTTGCTGAACAACTTTAAGGAGAAAGTCGCTCTTGCCTTTAATAAATAAATAAGTTGAAACTCGTCTAAATAAGTTAAAATAAATGGCGCAAGCTGGCAACTCACCCTAATAAGGTATACCTGAACATAATTAAAAAACACTATTTGGCAACTCGTGTAAATAAATACTCTCTGGTAACCTCTCCATATATAAATAAGTGGTATCTGGCAACTCATGACCCTCTATATAACCGCTGCTTGGCCCCTGGACGTCCATAATGTGTCGGACTTCGGTGGAATAAAGAACTCTCTCTCTCTCTCTCTCTCTCTTAGGTTAGGTTTCCCTTTGGGGGGTGAGGACATCCCACTTTCTCCCCCAAAGACTTCCTCCTTCTCCTTTCTCTTCCTCTCTTAGGTTAAGGCTACCCCTTTGGGGGGAGGTCATCCTCCCTTCTCCCCCCCCCGAAGATCCCTCCCTCCTCCTTTGCAGCATTGATTTTTTGCATAGCCCTTCCCCTTCATTGCATAACCCCCTCCCCCTTCATTGCATACCCCTCCCCTTTGTTGCGTAACCCCTTTGCAACATTGACCAACATTTGCAATTGCATTGCACCATTCTTGCACTCTCCCATTTTGCGGTCATACTATTAACGAGTAATAACGTTGGCTAACTTTAATAAATGCATTTATCTCAAAACTTGATTTTTGGAGTACGCCTATTTTATTCTATACGCCTTATATATATATATATATATATATATATATATATATATATATATATATAAACTGTAATACAACTAAGAATGGTCTATTTAGAAACTTTTATGTTACACACACAGACCGTGCATGGAACAAGGAACTCTTCTGGGAAATTAAATCCACTATAGTTCGAATAGGTCAGTGATGGCGAACCACTGACTCACGGGTGAAGTACTGACCCACGAGGCAATTTTTAGTGACCCACGAGCTCTTATTTAAATAAAATATGACTTTAATTTTTAATACTTTCTGTCCCACAATTTTTAAATTATTTTATTCTCCCACCGAAATAAACAGCTGATACACATTGAAACGTTTTTAAACGTATAGTATACGTTTAAAAACGTGTGTGTATGTATGACAACTTACAATTCATCCAATTCCCCCACATTATTCAATTCGAAGATCTTCAGTTATCAGCTTTTCATTGGCTTGACATTGGTAATTTAGAAATGGAATCAGTTGACTTCCAAGAAAGTGCGGTAAGGAAGACTAAATTTATTGATCTTAATTTAAAGTTACAAGAAAAGGAATTGGAGTCGTCAATTTTGGATGTAACCAGAGAACAACAATCAATAGAAAGAGTAGAGAATCTTATTCTTGCAGAATGGAACTCTTTACGAAATTCTTTTGCACCAGTGAAAAAGCTAGCATTAGCTCTGTTAACAATGTTTGATTCATCTTATTCATGTGAACAGGTGTTTTCCTCCATGAATTTCGTCAAATCCACCACTAGGAATCGCCTTGGCACAGATATGAGTGCTACATGTGTGAGACTAAAGACAACTAAATATAAACCGGATCAAAACATTAGCAGCTAAAATCCAACAAAAAGTTTCTCACAAAAAATAGTAAGAAAATAAATTATTGTGACCCAATTTCGTTTTCTTAAAAATCAAAAGTAACAAAAATGACCTGCCAGCAAAAAAGGTTCGCCACCACTGGTTCAAAGGCAATGGTAAATGACAAATACTATAGATTTTCTTTTTCATGATGGAAGGCCCAACGTGGGCAACGAGTTACTCGCAAAGAGGCCCCAAAATATAGCTTCCCTCACCAGGTGTAGCTGTTAACCCTAGATCCTGTCCCAAAGCTGGATTCTATCTGCTTTGCAGATAGCTGGTGAGGGAAACTATATTTTGGGGCGTCTTTTCGAGTAACCCGTTGTCCACGTTGGGCCTTCCATCATGAAAAAGAAAATCTATAGTATTTGTCATTCACCATTACATATTCGAACTATAGTGGATTTAATTTCCCAGAAGAGTTCCTTGTTCCATGCACGGTCTGTATGTAACATATATATTATATATATATATATATATATATATATATGTGTGTGTGGTGTGTGTGTTGCGCCTCGGTGGTGTAGTAGTTAGCGGCGCTGACTACGAATCCATCGGCCCCGTGTTCGAGACCCGACGGCAGCCGGCGCGCAGCAAAACCCAGCTGTTCATCCTTCCACACAATAAAGAAAGTGGTTGGTAGATTAAATGGGTACCCTAGGTGGCCTAGTGGTTAAGACGTTGGGCTGCTGATGGGGCGTGGTTCGAATTTCACGTTAAACTGTAGGTCTAAGGTGGAGTGAAAAGCTTGACCTTCGTCAGAATGAACAATTCGGGCGGAAGCTAACCAAAGGTTACCAAAGGTTTATATATATATATATATATATATATATATATATATATATATATATATATACAGGATGCAGTCAGTAAATTCGTGGAATTTATAATAATTTTTAATTTAAAACCTAAAATACAGAATATGTAAATTTATTTTACTCATTTTTATTTGGGATTATGATTTAACTGTAATTTTATAATGCTTCGGGATCTGTAACCATATCATTCGTTGTCTGACATTGTAATCTCGGAACAATAAATTCAACCATTTCATGACTGTAATCTACACTGGTGTTCAGTATCTGGAGATACTGTATTTAGGATATCTGTAAATAAAAGCTTTAGGAATTGGCAATTTGACTTGGTCTCTTATTTTGTATGTAGTCTATCAACCAGTTAATGAGAAAATGAGGTTAGTCAATATATATTTGAGTAGTTGTCTTTATTTTGCGTAAAAAAAAACTCCCTCTTTATTCATATGAATTTGAAAGGGTTTTGAAATTTGTTGTAGATTTAGAAATAAACATTCTTTCCTATTATTAACATTTATGCGTCAGAAATAACTTTATATTTCCACCGAAATTATTACAGTTTGTTAAATTAACAATATCTGGGTTAAATTAGGGAAAAATCAAATTCTTTTGAACAGAAGATATGTCTGACGTTTTTACAACTCAGTCTTCAAACTATTACGGATTACTAAGTTCTTTCACTATTTTTCATACGCAGAGTCATTGACTGATATGGTTCTTGAATTTCAACACTGTTACAGAATGCCATAAAGCAGTGGTTTCCCAACCTTTTTTGTATGGTTACCCAAAACGCAATTCTAATCCAGCTCCTTTATCCCAATCATTAGATATTATTTTTTATAACTTCTGGATCGCGTGCCATTACTCCACAAAATAGATGTCATTACCCCAGTGGGATAATTTACCCCTAGGTTGGGAACCACTGCCATAAAGAGAGGAAAATTTCGGATGGAATTATATATATCACCATTACACCACAGATTGCTGAACTGATTGAATTATGAATAAATGATTGCTTCCTGCATAAAAAAAAAGTTATTTATTGTTTACAACGTTTACGTAGTAAATTAAGAAGAGAAATATGTTGAGAAATCTGAAGGAAATATTTCAAACCTATGGTGAATATTCATCCCATTTAGACGGGGAGTCGTAACATTTTTGACTGGATGGTGTCCTAAATTTACTTCTACTCTGCAATAAATTTTAAAATTGACTGAAACTGATACTTACTTGGAGGAATCTTTGGCGAGGAATCTGGAGTTGTTGGTGAAACCCGTTCTTTGAGTTATCTCAGTGCAAGAGGAGGGGTTGTAGGAGCTGTGGTAGTTGTTTCTGGAACTCCTTTTGTAAAACATGAAATAGAATGAATATCTTGAACTGAAGATGTACGCATTGTACACTTGTTTAAAAGCAACAACAACAACAACAACCAACAACAAAAAGAAAATGTTTTATTGCATTCATTGCCCCGACAGTATGTAAATTTTATACATCACCACTCTATTTCCTCACTTCCTCCCTTTTTTGTTCTCACAGACACGAAGAAACGTCACAATTTCTCACTTCCATTCTTTTCCTAACATGCAGAAAAGTTGAATTTTCAAATAAGGGACAGAAACAAATCTAAAATTATTCCATCAGATAATTTTTTAAATATAAATGAAAATTTTGAGCTGCAAACATTTATGAATTGAAATTCCATGTTTATCAGACCATATATCCATTGTTTCATTGCAGAACAAAACAAGAACGTTATCTAAGTAAAACCAATTTACCAAATGGATATTGGTTGGTGGAAATTGTTTATATTTTAATTAAAACTTATTCGTCATATATATATATATATATATATATATATATATATATATATATATATATATATATATATATATATATATTATATATATATATATATGAAGATGAAGAGTTTATTGGCAGAACAATAGTCCATATGACAAGTAATCCTAAGAAGTAAAAAAAAAAATACAAATAATGAAAATTGCAATTTTTTTCAGTAGGCTGCACTGAGCACGTCTTGTTACCTCCGGGAGGATCAGGACATTATGATTAGAAAACATTTGGGTATACCAAATTTCTATATATTTAATAATAATAATAATAATAAAATATACAATGAAACATTCGGGTCTCTTAATTTTTTTAATGAAATACTGTGGTTTACTCTATCATACTAGCTAAAGTGGGCCCTACGGGCCCATTTAGCTACGCCCGTGGTTCTGGGGCCTTTGGCCTCAGTAATTGGGGAGCCGCAGGCCCCCCCAGTTACCGGGGAGTCAATTATTCAGTCAATAAAACTATAGAAAAGAATGCAGCCATAAAAATCTTAAGCTTCACAAATCTTGATACAATGTTTATTCTGTAATGGTTGAAGCACCAGTATGAAAGTGCATAAAAAGAACTCATTTGGTAAATTTTTGAACTTAGCCGCAGATTAAATTTCGGCTCAAAGCTGAACGCAAAAGCAAATATTTTTTACACTTTTTAAAATTATAATTAAAAGTAGAATTCATTACGCCTTTTTCTAATGCATTAAAATACAAATATCGCCCAAATATATCAAGAATTTCTTCTCTTTTCGAGCGTGACAGACTGACAGACATTCCTGGGTGTTTATAGTATTAATACCTTGCTTATATCCAAGAAACAACTATAAATAGTTGAATTACTATAGTACATTTAAATATAATTTCTTTCGCTACATTGATACAAAAATCAGTTGAGTGGGACTGTTTGAAACCAAACTGATTACATCTCCATTAATAATTCACTTAACTGGCATAGCAAATGTTTCTTATGTCGTTTTGAGAAGCAAGAGGCAACAGCAATAGACCCGCAATTATTGCTGGATAGAATGCCCCCCTATTTACTTTGGACGAGGGGTGTAACAACTGTAACATATACCCTCATAAACTGCAGGAATATAACTATGAGCAAACATGGCTGAGAAAAACAATGAAATATGTAGATTCACCACATTATGTTAAATGCTTACTCGACAATAAGTCATCTACACTTGGAGAAGAACCTATCTAGCTCTTTAATCATACTCTTAATTACAGGAATAGGGCGGGTCGTACTCAGGTGACAACATGAATCTAAAGGAAATCCTACCATCAGGGGTGTCTAAATTATGTGTTTTTACATGGGGAATTCAAATATGAGCTTCTTTTTTGGATAGGATAACTCTAACCTACATCATTTTGTATTTCTAAATTGCCAATTTTACCCTTTTGAACCCCTTTATAATATATTAAAAGATATAAGGTAAATCATTTATATTGACAAGGCCAAATCAACTTTACATATATTTATTAATAGGTGAACTGCATGTATATCACTGGATATAATTACAAAGATCATTCTCCTGACATCTTGAACTTTGCCAGGTTGCACAAATCCTGTTTTGACTCAGACTTGGACATCAGCTTCCTGCTGGTCTCCTGAGCCCTGATCCCTCCATCCCTCTTTTCCTGTGAGAAGTACTTAGCAGAAGCCTCAGTCACCATTTTAACAACCCTCTCAATGCTTTGTGTGTGGCAAGGCCAATTGCGCACCTCCATGGGGGTGTTGATGAAGTTTTTCACCTCTGAGGTGCTTAGAGAGCAGGTGAGAGGTGGCTCTGACACACCTTCTGACCAGCTGATCAAGTCACCGATGCTGGAAGCATCACAATTGATGTCAGGTGTCCTTCTGCTCCTAACAGAGGAGTCCCCCAGCTGAGTGTCCGGGTCCCCCTCTCCCCTGATGGCCAGGATTCTCTCCACCCCTTCAATCCTCTCCTTCTGATCCTCAGAGCAGAGTAGTGTTTGGAGGATGACTTCACTGTGGGCTACCAAGCAGATCTTCTCACAGTTGGCATCACAATATCCAGCACCTCCTTTCTCTGGGACTTGAGGCAGTCCAGCTGAAAGAGGATGTGCCTAGGCCCTTCGATCCAGGAGTGCTTGACCCTCACGTTGAACCAACATGGGTAATACACTCCAATGATGAATTCCACAATGAATTGCAGAATCTTCAGGTTCTTTCCTTTAAGTCCGTGCTTTGACACCCAGAGCCTGAGAAGTCTGTTCGCTGTGGTGAGCCAGCGGCTGTGGTTTACTGGTCCTATCTCTAACAGAGCCAGCCCTGCAGGAAGTACTCCATCCCTGACTGCACAGACAATTTTATAGCCATAGTATTGATCAGTTGAGAGATCTTGAATGACCTTGTCAGGAAGCTTGATCAATGGAGGGCCAACAGAGATTCGGGTGAAGTTTGGATTGATATCAAAGTCTGTAGCAGAATCAAGGAGCTTTCCTATTGGCCCGGATAATTTTTTGTCTGACAGAGTAGGGCCATCAAGGTCAACAATGAGATGGCGCAGGAGAAGTTCAACAGTGTGCAGGTTGCACACCAACCAGACCAGCTTTCTCCCCAGGTGCAGCTCCAGCTTCCGCATTACTCCAGCTTTCACACCAGTGTTGACATTTGTTGAGTCTCTTCCAATGGCCAACAAGGTCTTATCATAACCCCTCTCTTTCAGCCAGGCAAACAGGACCTTAGCAATCTTCTCCGCATGTGACTCCTCTTTAGTTGCTTTCTCTGGGGTAAAGTGGAACAGATAGTAGCTGCCAGGCTCACTAACAACACTATAGTGTTCTTCCTTGATCTTTGCGGGAAAAGATTGGTCACTGCCCTCAGCTTCCATCATCACATTGGTCAGGTCAATCCGCCCATCAAAGAGGATGCAAGAGATCCCCCCTCCTCCCTGCACTTCTTCTCGAACTGTTCCCCCAGCTCTCTCATCAACTTCTCCTGTGCTCTCTTGACCTTGCTCTTATCAATCACTTTACTTGTATTGTCTTCTGTGATGATTCCTGCGTCAATCAGAGCTGCTGTTGCTATCGCTGCAGTTGGCCTCAGCCCTATGCCATACCTTACACTAGCAAGGGCAATGTTTTGAATCTCATCATAGTTTTTCTGTACCTTTGCCGAAGCTGATGGCTCAGGGTCAGTTTGAGGGAAGAGCTCAACTTCAGGAACAAACTCATCTTCATCACCACTTCTCTCCAATTCCAGATCCTCATCACCATCTGCCAAAAATCTCAACATCCTTCCTGGCTGCCTTCTCTGCTACTGCAGCACTTTCTTCCTTGCTCCTTCTCCTTTTCTCTGCCTTCCTTTCCGTCCACTGCCTTTTCAATGTCCTCACCTGTCTCTTGTGCTCTGGTAGATCAGGACCCCCTATTTGGTGGGGTCTCTTACTTCCAACCTTCTTTTTCTCTTTCTCTTTCAGAAAATGGCCTTATGCGCGCCAGAAAACCGTCAAAATATTTCATATACCAAACTGTATGATAATTACAATTAAGTGGAATGGCACACCTTTTTATTTGAGTATTTAAATATTATTATTATTATATGAATTACATTATATGTGTTTATATGAATTAGTTAGAACAATGCTCTATGAGAGATAACGTGAGCAGCCATGATAGAAAACGTGAGAAGACATATTCTGGGGTAACTACAATAGTAAAATAATCAACAATTTAATAATAATCAACTGCAAAATGATGTAGGTTAGGGTTATCAGAATTAAATATTTTCTTCAGAATTGTGTTCTATACACCAAAATATGTCATTTGAACACCCCTCTCCATTGATTTAAAAAAAATGCATAGTATGACCCACCCTATTACAGGAACTAAAGTCCACGTATTTGCTCTGGTCCCTTCCATGGGTGTTCCGTTGCAGCCTACATTTCTTCCTCCCCTGTCATCCCCATCAGTTATTGGTGGGAGAGCATTCATGGTAACCCCCTGCCTCCTTAATAAACTTCAAAATTTTTTTATAACATTATTTAAGTTAGCCTCAGGTTTTTAAGGCTTGAATAGAATCTTCTTCCTTTATTTACATCTGGTTTAGGCTGCTTTATATTGAGTCCTATTTCTACTCATATTCATATAAACTACACTAGTCCTATTCTCGGTCTATCGAGAAGGCACCATATACACTATAAGCGTCTTTTGATTCTCTTTTCAGAGGAGCAATAAAATCATCCATCTAGGAATAATTTTAGCAGGGTATTTACAAGTTTTAATCATAGGCCTTCCTGCTTCCCTTAAGATGGCTACTGTATCATTATAATGCCTATCTATGAGTTTGAACATAAATTACTACAGGCAAGTTGCAAAATTTTCAAATTATTAAAGAGGTGTTCTGTCCTCTCTTTATATTCGATTCTCTGTTCGTATTAACATCAGACCAGTGGATGTGACTTATCTTACCAAATGAATTATTATTATGTCGTATATTACATTCTTTGGTGAAATTAATTGCTATTTCTAATGGTCAATGATCAGAAAGAAGGAAATCATGCAGATTATGAACGCTGACAATAAGATCCTTTAAATTATTACAAAGGAGACTGATCAATCCATATAGTGACACCCTTCAAATCACCTACCGTATAGGTAAAATTATTTCCTGGTTATACCCAAAATAATTCTGCACCATTTTTACTTAATTAATTTAACAGAATCGCACATGTTACACAATTCTACAAAAAATTCCGGGTTCATGCATTAACATTAAAATCCCCAATTATCATACACTGAATATATTTGGAATTATCTGATAGTATAAAAAAAATCGATATTTTCATCTTGATTATTGCCATTATTGAATGATAGGTAACAGTTTACAATTTAAAGGCATTCGTTGTTCAAATGAAATTCATTCAAAACGCTTTTCATTATCGCTTGTTAAAAACGTTACGTACAGTATTTTGTAAAAAAAATTTCTCATTAAAAAACCTGCTCCATTTAGGTCTGATTAAAAAAATGAGAGAGACGTTTCTTTTCCCTTTCGTTATAGTTTGCTGCTCTGAATAATAAAAATAATGTCAGCTTACAATATTTTGCCGAACAATATTAAGTCTGAAAAATGCGTAATGCAAAATGGCAAATGGTTTTCTGTGCTTAATATTAAACCTTAAAAAGAACAGGACAAGAATAAAACACACACACACACACACACACACACACACACACACACACACGTTTGGCATTAAAAGTTCAGTTAAAAAAAAATATTTAGCGGCAACTTTTAATAGGTACACTGATGAGATGTGGGAAATTCTTTCATTGAACGAGTGCCCTCAGGTGATGACAGTATTTTCATCAAATTTCGACGCTTTTCGGGGAACTGATTCCTTGAAAAAATTTAATCGAAGGGGTGGCGCATCTATTTGGAGGAATGTCAATACTATTTCAGTTTATTTTCATCAACCTAGTGTAATTACATTCATATCAATTTTATGTTAACCAAGAACAACTTACTAACAGCAACTTAAGTTTCAAGATTAAATACATTAGAAATAAATTTACCTTACCTCGGTGAGATTCAAACCAATGCCACTTGAAGTTTTGAATTTCGCCAGTCGTCAAGTTAATCACTTGGTCATGAGACGTTAAAATATACTAAGAGAGTTTTGTATATATATACTCTTTCGTACTGGTTTCAGCACAGGCGTATGAGGAGGGGGTCCTGGGGGACGGCAGCCCCCACCAGGACTAGGGATTTGAGCATTTTCAGGGCAAATACTGAATATTTTCAGGGAAATTTTTCCGCTCCCCCGAGTAAAGTGCCATCCCATACGCCTTTGCGTTTCAGTATGTATATTTCAATATGCATACTGTTTCTGTTTAAATAAAATGTATATTTTTTCCTTTCTTTCTAAGAGCTGCAGCTAAATATTTTTTGTTTTTAAATTTTGAATTTTTAACGACAAATGTTTTTTTGTGTTTTATTCCTGTCCTGTTCTTTTTAAGGTTTATTTATTATGCATCAAAAAAGATTTCCCTTTTTACAGGCCGCAGTCCACGCTTTTTGTAGGCAACCCCTTTTTGTTTTAAATACAAATTTTGCCAAAATTACCGCTCATACTACCTTTTGAACAGAAGTTTTTAAGGCATTGAGAACTTAACATTTTTTGGGCTCAAGAACCTCTTACATTTGAGTGCAGCTTCACAAATTTGATCTCACTGGCTTTGGATGCGCTAAAAACTTTTATGGTTATGGTATTTTTATTAGTTTATGGACTGGCTTTGCTTTTCCTCGATTTCACAAAAGAACATAAATTTTGTACAAGCGTGGTCTGACTAGATGCACAACTATTCATTAATTATTTTTTATCACATATCCATCCATCATCCATCGTGTTCTGCCTATCAGGCAGGTCCAACTCATGTGTCCCGCCAAAGTGTTCTATCCTGAGCTATCCTTTTCATCTCATGATAGCTCCTGCCTGCCTTCAAATCATCCAGCATTGCTTTCCTTTTCCTTCCCCTCTGCCTTCTACCTTCATATCTACCCTCTATCACCTCCTTCAACAATCCTTCTCCTCTCAACACATGTCCGATCCATTTCTTCTGGCTTTCTCTTATCACCTTAATGAGTCTTCTTTCCTCCCTCACCTGTTGCAGTACTTCCTCATTACTTTAGTGTTCCCTCCAGCTTATCTTTAGCATTCTTCTCCAAATCCACATTTCAAAACTTTCCAGGAGTTTCTTTTCAGTTGTTTTCAGTGTCCATGTTTCTGCTCCATACAATACCACACTCCATATCAAGCTTTTTACTAACCTTTTCTTCAGCTTCAAGTTGAGTTTACCTGTAAATAGTCTTCTCTGTCTCTCAAAAGCTACCTTACCCATACCAATTCTAGATCTTACTTCTTTATTATTGCAATTTCCATTGTTGGTTAATAAACTTCCCAGATATTTAAACTGCTCAGCTTCTTCTAAGGTCCGATTTCCTATAGTTAGGTTCATTTGTGCTCCTTTCCTTCTTGCAATTTTCATTACCTTTGTCTTCGTCTCATTAATTCTCATTCCGAATTCTTCTGCCGTTGTTGTCAAAATAGCTCCGTTGGACGAAGCTTACAACTCTCGACGAATAAGCTCCGCCCAGCCTCTCACGCGGACGGACAGCTTACTCAGCTGAACAACATTTTAGCTACATAAACTTTGTTCTAAGTTTTTTTTTTGTAGTGAACGAATTTGTTTGATGTTTACATCACATTATTCGCGACGACGTCCTCTATCTTTTGGTGTAAAGTGCATGTGGTATAGTTTCTTCTGAAAAAGTTATTGCCTTCAAAAGAGCTGTCCGCGAAGTGCTAGTCGGGATCAAAAAAGATTTGTCCACGCACGATAGTTCGTGGACGATATCTTATAAGAATCTGTGCAAACTATTTAAAAAATAAAATCTTACTGTTTTATCTACTATCTCGTGTCAACTAAGGGACCTAGTAAATGCTACATTTTATTTTAAGTCATCAAAATATCTTATCAAAATAAAAAAAACACTTATTAATACTTAGTGTATTACATTAAGTAACTTTAGGTTTCATCAGCCATTTTTTCTTTTTTTTTAATGAAGTGCTTTATATTATATCCAGTTATATAATAATGCCAATGTACACTACGTTCAAAGGATGTTCTTCACATCTGTTATTGCATTTGACACGTGTTTTGCATAATTCAAAGGTTTTATTATAATGAAATCTAAACTGTTTTGTAATCTCATTTTTCTCATGTTTTGAGAACACTACCAGCCATTTCATTAGCCATTTATTTTGAAGAAAAATGACTGATGAAAACGCAAAGAAAAGAAAAGTATGATTGTGTTACTTAACTAATCTCATATACTAAATATTAATAAGTATGTTTTATTTATTTTGATATTTTGATGAATTAAAATAAAATGTAGCATTTACTAGGTCCTTTAGTTGACAGGAGATAGTAAATAAAACAATAAGATTTTATTTCTTAAATAGTTTGCATAGATTCGTATAAGATATCGTCCACGAACTACCGTTCACGAACTAATTCATTTGGTTCAACAGAGACAATAGATAAAACATTAGGATTTTATTTCTTGAAGAGTTTGCATAGATTTCTATGCGTATCTGCGTATGAGGGTTAAAAAGCGCCAGGTCGTTATAGACATACACATAGACGTGGCGCTTTTTAATCCTGACACGCAGATAGTATTAGACAACATATTGTAAACAGCATTTTCTCATTTCCTTTATCAGGAATGTAGATCGTTTGATAAGTCTATTAGTGAAGACGGATATATATATCCCTGAAGAGGGAATCGAAAGACGCCTACGATTTGTGGTGCTTTCATGGTAGACCCAGATTAGGACCAGTATACATAAATATGTGTAGAAGTCGGGGTCAGTATAAGGCGGCCATAAGGCGATGTAAACAGGAAGAAGAGTCTATTCGAGCATCAAAAGCCTGTGAAGCTCGCATAAATAACGATAATAACGAATTTTGGAAATTTGTTAAGAATCAAACGGGTGTCAAAAATGTCCTCCCTCCGACATCGATGGGGTGTCGGGGGACGATGAAATTGCAAAGCTGTGGAAAAACCACTACTCTAACATTCTTAATAGTGTGAGTAGGGATAATCTTAAGATAGATTGCAGCGAAACGATTGTGGGAGGGACAAGGGAAAATATTTTGATATCATTTTCTGAAGTAAAGAGGTTAATTAAAGAGTTAAAGACTGGTTCTGCGTCAGGGGTAGATGACTTATCGAATGAGCACTTAAAATATGCAAATGACGTAGTATGTCTGCATATATCATTGCTCCTATCAGCCATGCTTGCTCATAGCTATATCCCTGCAGAGTTCATGAGGGTATATATCTTGCCCCTGGTCAAAAATAAGTATGGAGACATTCTGTCCAGCAATAATTACAGGCCTATTGCTGTCGCTTCCTGCTTCTCGAAACTACTAGAAAAACTCTTGTTACTCCGATTAAATGATTTCCTATGGACATCTCCTAATCAGTTTGGCTTTAAAAGGTCCCACTCAACTGACCTGTGTATCTATGTACTTAAAGAAACAATATCTAAATACATTGACAGTAATTCAACCATTTATAGCTGTTTCCTTGATATAAGTAAGGCATATGATAGGGTGAACCACAATATTTTATTTGCAAAACTAGAAGACAGGAAGTTCCCATGTACATATTAAATTTATTGAAATTTTGGTATTCCCACCAATCTTTCACTGTTAGGTGGGGCAATGTACTATCCGAGTGTTTTGGCTCCTCTTGTGGGGTGAGACAAGGCTCCTTGCTCTCCCCTATGCTGTTTAATGTGTATATTGACGGATTAATTGCTTCACTTAATGAGGCAACAGTAGGATGTTGTATAGATAACACAAGGATAAATAACTTAGTTTATGCCGATGATATGGTGTTAATAAGTCCCTCTGTTAAAGGTCTGGATCGGCTACTAAAAGTCTGCGAAGTGTATTCGCAGAAACATGATATTCTTTTTAATGTGACAAAAACTAAGGTTATGCAATTTCATCCTAAAAGCTGTAATCAGCCAGCTGATATAAGGTTTAAAATGAATGGTGAAGTAATTGAGGAAGTACAAGAGTTTAAGTATTTGGGTCAAACTATTACCAGCTCCTTGAGTGATGACTCGGATATAAGAAAACAATCTCGAAGCCTGTGTGCTAAAGCGAATATGACCATAAGGAACTTTCGTTTCTGTACAAGTGAAGCTAAAGACACACTTTTTCGTACTTTCTGCAGTAATAGTATATACGGTCAGCAACTCTGGGTGAATTATAAAAAAGGTTCTGGCAGAACCCTAAATTTGCTGTACAACAGGTCGTTTAGACTCACATAAATTACCCCCGAGATGCTCAGCTTCGCAAATGTTTGCAACCCGCAATGTTCCGAGCTTCCCGGAGGTAACAAGACGTGCTCAACACAGTCTAATGCAAAGAATTAAAAAATCAACCAACCCGATCATCCAAGCTATCCATGAGTCCTGCCATTTATCCTCTAAGCTATGGACTTTTTGGTACGAAAACGTCTGTCTGTAGCTCCACTTAACTTCGACAGTGCAGTATTATTTCTAATCAATTGTATTTATTTTTATCCTTAGTGTATGAACTGTCATTGTATTAATAATATTTGTCATATGGACTATAGTCTGCCAATAAACCTTTTCATTTTCATTTTCATATATCGGGTAGCCCCCCCCAAAAACGCCTTGAGATTTGAACATCAATAACTTCAAAAATATGCAGTTCACACTTCCATAATTTACAGAACTTTTACCTCAATCTATTGATAAGCCAGCATAAGAATTTCACGCCTCTACATAAAATATTTTTTCCACAGCTGAGGGAAAAATGAGGTATGGTGAAAAAAACGAATATCCTAAATCCTAAATGTGTATAGCTGTACTTGGCAACAATTTTAAGACTTGTAGTAGTTTCCTTAGCCTATGGATAATCTGAAAAACGTCAGATGATAGGCTACACCCATCTTAAATGCTGTTTTTTAAACTTACCCTTCAAATTGTGGTTCTAACTAACGGTGAAAAAGCGATGATTGAAAAGTGTTTCTTGGAAAAAAGATGGACTGGGGCAAGAATTTTGAGGGAATTTCCAGGAATAACTTGTAATGTTACGCCTGTGAATAGAATAATTAAAAAACTTAAAACAACCGGTTCGACGGCACAGGAGAGTGGAAGTGGTCGGCCTAAAACAGTTTACACTCAAGACAATATAGCAATGATCGAAATGATGAGCCTATCTTAAGAGGATCGACCTGGGTCACACTGCTCTCAGAGGAAAATTGCAAGAAATTTAGGTATCAGTCGACGTTCCATACAAAGAATGCAGAGAACGGTAGGACTTAAAGCATTTAAAAGGATCCGTGTTTCAAGCCGTGACAGCAATGTAAGAGCTAAAAGAAAAATTCTTTGTAGAAAATTGCTTGATAGATTTTCGTCCAATGATGTTAAAAAAAATAGTTTTTACAGATGAAAAAGATTTCACCATCGAGATTGCTCGAAACTCCCGGAACGATGTTGTTTATGGTCGGCGTAAGAAAGACATTCCTCCATCGAGACTGTACCACCAGACAAGTCGGTTTTCCAAAAATTCATGGTATTAGCAGGTGTATCGTGGAATGGAAAGACGAAAATTCATTTCATTTCAGAAAATAGAAAAATTAATTCAGAAACCTATGTAAATCTCTTGGAGGAGAATCTTTTGCTTGATTGTCGGCGTCTGTATTATGGAAACGATTTCATACTCCAACAAGATGGTGCTACAGGTCATACTAGCAAGTTCAAACAGGATTATTTACAACAGAATGTAGTCAACTTCATTGAAAAAAACGACTGGTCCCCGCAATCACCTGATTGCAATTCCATGGATTATTGTATATGGAACACTCAAGCAGAGAAGATTTATGAAGGCCAAACAGAAAAGTTTACAGAAATGCAATTAAAGAAAAAAATATTCGAATGTTGGGACAAAATAACATTAACAGAAATCACAAACTTTATCATGTCGTGGAAAAAAAGGTTAAGATTAGTTTGTAAGCAGGACGGCGGACATATTGATGTTGTTGATAAGATGTGAATAATAAAATTTTTTCAGTTTATGATATTCGTTTTTTACACCATACCTCATTGTTCCCTCAGCTGTGGAAAAAGTATTTTATGTAGAGATGTGAAATTGTTATGATGGCTTAGCAATAGATTGAGGTAAAAGTTTTGTAAATTTTGGAAGTGTGAACTGCATATTTTTGAAGTTATTGATACACACACACCTTTGGTTTGATTTGTTTGCTTCCGCCGGAATTGTTCAAGCTTTTCACTCCACCTTAGACCTACAGTTTAACGTGGATTCCGAACTACGCCCCACCAGCAGCCCAGTGTCTTAACCACTAGGCCACCCAGAGTACCCATTTACCTACCAACCACTTTTTTTATTGTGTGGAAGGATGAACAGCTGGGTTTTGCTGCGCGCCGGCTGCCGTCACTGGGTCTCGATCCCGGGGCCGATGGATTCGTAGTCAGCGACGCTAACTACTACACCACTACATATATATATATATATATATATATATAATATATATATATGTGTGTGTGTGTGTGTGTGTGTGTGTGTGTGTGTGTGTATACAGGGTGGCGCAAAAAACAAGAGTCAAAGGAGCTACAGAGAATGACTCTTTTCCGTTCTATGGCAGCCAGTATTTTTGGTACTTTTCCTTTATCTGGTCCCATACAAAATTTAAACGTTTTTACAAAATTCCACAGTCTTTTTTTAAAAAAAATTTATTAAACAAAAATTTTATTAAATAAATGTAAACAAGATTCCACAGTTTTTTTAACAATTTTAGGTACTTTTCCGTCATACCTCTGCAATATAACATATAACAGGATATAATTAAAAGTTGCTTAAAATTAATTAAAACCTACGTGAAAATTATTGAATGCCTGGTTAGGTCAACTGTACGCCCTTGACGATTGGTTAGGTTAAGTCGTGATATTTTCGTTAAAACTAACGAAAATATCATGACTTAACCTAACCAATCGTCAAGGGTGTAAAGCTGACCTAACCGAAAAAGCAATTTCTTTTACAAGAGGCAGATAACGGAAAAGTATTGTATTTTTAAATAAAAATTACCTTTTTAATTAAAAAAATTTTATAATTTATAATTTAAAAACATTTAAAAATAATTTAAAAAATAATAAAATAATTTTAAAAATATATATTTTATGCAATGATAACCCTTTGGCTCCTGACTTTTGCACCACCTTATATACACTGTGTATATAATATATATTCCCTTTATAAAATCAGAAACACCGTTTATATAATCCTGTATTGGCAAACAGAGCAATAATAAGAAGCAACATGCACAGTTATTTTGTAAACAAATAAATGGACAGACAGTTAGGAATTGGATTTATCCTTCCTTTTTCCAGGTATTTTTACTGGTGAAGTGAGCAGTAAGTGAAACTGAAGGAAGATGCATGAAAAATATCTATTTAGGGAAAACTAATCACAAAGGTGCGTGCAAGACAACGTGAATATGTAATGCAATACCAAAAACAACTGAAAACTAACCATTTTCTGCAGAAAGTTTGAAGAAAAGTCTTGCGGAAGCGGTCGCTCATCACGCAATAAAGGATGAAATTCGAAGCTGCATTTACCGAAGTCAGAAAGTTGAAAATGTTTCCCAGAATTCGCGATACGTAGAACGATGATGTACCTTTCTTAAACTAGAGCAAAAGGAGAAAAATTATTTATGCATTTATTTACCCATTATTTAATATTCAATTGCCACACTAATTGGGACGACGCTGTACTCATGCATTTACTGCAAAGCACTCTCAGAATTACTTGAAAGTACTGTTTCATATTTCGGTTTTGAGTTGAATTAATATTAAATTGTTTAGTATATATATATATATATATATATATATATATATATAGAGAGAGAGAGAGAGAGAGAGAGAGAGAGAGAGAGAGAGAGAGAGAGAGAGAGAGAATTACAGATTAAAATAAAATCTGACCTTATATTTGAGGTAATTATATAAAATTCTAATATTGAAATAAAGATATTTTTCATGTTCCTAAATTAAATACAAAATCAACAAACAAACGTTTTCTAATTAGGTTAAAATGTAATTTTAACTTTAGAAAAATGTAAAATATGTTATTTGTTTTAAAATATATATATTCACTGTTATCAGTAATATTAATTTATTCATTATAGAACCATAATTCAGATTAAAAATATTAAATGTCCATTTTCATAAGACGATATAAGACTTTTAGGATCACCTGAAGATCAGGGCCACCAGCCTTCTTTAGTTAACCTTATAAGGCTAACTAACGAAAATATCACAACCTAAGCTAACCAATCGTTAGGTCAACTGTACGCCCTTGACGATTGGTTAGGTTAGCTCGTGATATTTTCGTTAGTTAGCTTTATAAAACTAACTAAAGAAGGCTGGGGGCCCTGATCTTCAGGTGATCCGACTTTTAGCCATCTTAGGATATTTCATAGTGTTGTAAAATTTGTTTGTGTTTCATATTCTGTTTGTGTAAGACCTTATAAAATGCTAAAGTTTTTTGGAAAGCAAACCGCTAAATTTGCAAAAAAACACTTTTTTCTACGTGAAGGTCAAAATGTGATAATTAAAACCCACTCTAATAGACAGAGTTTATTTCCACAACAGTTTCGATGCCCACTGGCATCCACCCGAAGAGGATGCCAGTGGGCATCGAAACTTGTGGAAATAAACTCTGTCTATTAGAGTGTTTTAATTATCACACTCTAAATTTAACTTTCAATGTACTGTAATAAATTTTAATTGAGATTTAATATTCAGTAACTAAAACATGTAAGTTTCAGAACTTGGAATGATTGAAATTATCGATATCAGTTATTTTTCATAATCTCACTCTATATCGGTGTTAATTTTATTAATGAACCGAGAGAATTATAAAATTATGAATGAAACACTTTCCAAATATTTGAAGTACAACTTCGGAGATTTCAGTAATCAGACGTTACCCTCCTGGCCAGCGTCAGCGGCTCAGTAGTTTAACACCGTCTCTCATAAAGCGAATTGAAGACACTGAGGTCGGTGGTCCGACTCCCCCAATGTTTCTGATGATAATAATAATAATAATAGTAATAGTAATAATACGGAAGTTAGAGCAATGGGCCGCATTAGTTGGCCTGAGCCCTCTGTTATTTTCTGGTCCTCCTGAGTAATTATTATTATTATGCTCTTGTTCGCAAATTTTAGGTTAATTCATAATTAACTTATAATCCCTTACTGTTTAGATTCCCTTTGGGTAGCCATAACATTAATTTGATTTCCGAGACATGCAAATTGTCAGTTGCGAGTCCAATTTATTCTTGCTAACTGAGTTCTCATTTACCTTTTGCAGTTATTCTAACTAAAGAAAAGTCTAAAAGTTCTAAAAATTTGATATAATAATTAATAATTCACTAGCCAACAAGTATTTTTTATCAGATATAATATTGAGTGGGCTAGATAGCTGTTGGGACGCTGATTCCAAATCTGTTTTCGGTTTTCCTTGAGCACGTCTAGTTTTCGAGATGAAACCGATCATAATATATATAATAAATATAATATATATATATATATAATATAATACTACATATAATATATATAATATGCATATAACTATATATAATATAATATATAATACTATATATAATATATATAATATGCGTCTTTTATACATTTAGCGGAGTATTTTGTCGTTGCAGCTTAGGTTTAGGTTTTTGTTTTACCGTTTCTGTACTCTCATGTACTCTCATATACTCATGTACTCTCTGTACTCTCATTTTGTCGTTTCAACATAGGCTTTCCGCATGTTGTCTTGTGGTATTTTAGGTGAGAGCAGTTGCTGGCCACAAATTTGCAAACGTTGCACATGTACACCCTTTTTTTTCTTTGGCGTAACAATCACATGTCTAGTTGTGTGTTGGTTTTGTTTTGTTTTGTGTCGCCCACTTGCACATTTTATTTATTTAGGTGATTTACATCAACTCACTCATTGATGATCATGCCTCGAAAGTGTAAAAATCACCCCGACAATTTCTGTTACGTGTGCGGTTCATTCGCGACTAAATCACAACGGCGTACAATCACGATGGATCTTCGGAAAACTTACCGGTTATACTTTGGCTGTCCACTAGGCGACCAAGATAAGGCGTGGGCGCCACATGCTATCTGTACCGCTTGTTCGAATGGATTACGTGACTGGTTGAACTAAAGGAAGAAGTTGATGCCGTTCGCTATACCCATGATATGGAGGGAGCCGAGAGACCATCATGGCGATTGTTACTTTTGCAATATTAACATAACTGGATTCTCCATGAAGAACAAGCATAGCATCGTTTATCCGAACGAAGACTCCGCGATCAGACCGGTCCCTCACATGATACCGATTCCGGTACCTCCACAGCATGGACTCGATTCTTTAGAAGACGAAAGGGAATCCGACGAAGGTGTGATTAGTGGAGTTGTGGGACCTTCTGCCGATCTTGACTACACACCTGACGAAGAGCAATCGGAGCCGGAGAGACTTACCCAAAACGAGTTGAATGACCTCATTAGAGATCTATTCCTCTCCAAAGAGAAATCAGAACTTCTCTCCTCGAGACTCAAGCAGAAACACTTACTTGAGAAGAACGTCTGAGTGTGTCACTTTCGAAAACGAAACCATGATTTGGCGACATTCTTTACAGTAGACGGTCCGCTCTGCTATTGCCATGATATCAATAGACTTTTCGAGAACTTGTCACAGGTACACACACCATCTGAGTGGCAACTCTTCATTGATTCCTCACAGCGAAGCTTGAAAGCTGTTCTCCTGCATAACGGGAACTTAAAGCCGTCCATCCAGATCGCCCATTCCGTTCATCTAAAGGAGACGTACGATAACATGAATATACTACTCGAAACACTCCAATACAACACTCATCAATGGAATATCCGTGGTGATCTCAAAGTCATTGGTATGTTAATGTGTATGCAAGGAGGGTTCATGAAATACTGTTGTTTCCTATGCCTATGAGACAGCCGTGCTACCGCGGATCATTACATCAGACGTGACTGGCATCAAAGAAACACATACGAGCGAGGAACGGGCAGTGTCCAATGTTTTCCTTTAATTGATCCAAAGAAGATTTTCCTGCCACTTCTCCATATTAAGCTCGGCTTAATGAAAAATTTTGTGAAAGCGATGAGTAAGGCGAAGTCGAGAGGGTTTCGATACCTTGTTGAGAAATTTTCAAACATCACTGCCGCGAAATTGAAGGAGGGAATCTTTGTGGGGCCCCAAATCAGGGCGGTTCTGCAGGATGAAGGCTTTGAAGAAAGCCTCAATGCCTTAGAACTAAAAGCATGGCAGGCTTTCAAATGGATTTGTGGAAACTTCTTGGGTAACCACAAGTCTTCCGCATACAAAGATGGAGTTCAGAAACTGCTCGATGCATATCAAGAAATGGGCTGTCGGATGTCCTTGAAAATATATTTTCTATCTTCGCATCTAGATTTCTTTCCCGAAAACCTTGGCGCGATGAGTGACGAACAAGGGGAACGCTTCCATCAAGACATCCAGTCAATGGAAAATCGCTACCAAGGTTTCTGGAACGAAAGTATACTGGCAGACTACTGCTGGATGTTGTATCGCGACGATCCGGACAAGGTTTACAAAAGAAAATCGTACTCGCAACGTTTTTAGGTTGGTGTACATTTCTTTTTTATGAATAAAGTTGTACTTTTACGATAAATTGTGCTGAAATTAACACCAGCCATATTTCGATAACTAGATGTGCTAGAGGAAAACCGAAAACAGATTTAGAATCACTGTACAAAGCTGGCCTAGAGAAGTGTGTAGACATCTTTGATGAGAGAAAAACGTTCGATTTTGTCGACCAGTATAATTAACCGACGAAAGTCATCGTTTCAGAAAGTACACAAAAAACAAAGACTTCCACCCAACCTTCTATACATAGAAATATTATATTCTTTTGTCTCAAATCATTCAAAATAGAAGTGTTGAAGACTCTTTCTTCTATCTAAAGAAGTTATGTACCATTAAAAGAAGTTATTATATCATTTAAGAAGCATTAATACCCAAAAGAAGGAAAAATTTCCCCTAGAATGGACCCTCAAGAAGAAATTGTAAGTTTTAAATTTAAAAGGTTTTATTTTGAGTTAATTCTTCTCTTTTGCTTAAAGGTGTATAATGAAGAGATTTATGGACTGATATTTTGAGTTCCAATAATTAGAGAGTTAATTCTTTCTTTATCCATGAAGGTAAAAACCAACATTTTAATTTCAGAAAACTTTGGGTGGTGATACCATCATAGCAGCTGCACACCCTTCGGAGGCGTCTGAGATAAATTCACAATTTTTGGCTGTACAGTAAAACAGTAAAAGAACGATAGTATGGAGAAATAGAAAGGGATTAATTGCTCTTGGAATAAAGCCGTTTTTGCAGCTGCTGTGCATTTTGATGCGGCAGGAGGAATGAAGTAAGCCGAGAGTAAAGCCGAGAATACATTGCAAGGATCTAAGACATTACAACAATTGCTCAGGTTAATCGATAATTAATTAATTAATGTTTCAGGGGTAGCAGACGCACTGGTTTATATTTTGATAATTCATAACCATGGATAGATGGGCTATAAAAACGGGAACACTTGAATAAAAGTTAAATGCATCAGATAAGTGTATAGCTTCAAACAGGTTAAAATATACAAATTAATTTGACAAAGTAGGAAACTTTTATCCTTCTCTACATTTTCTGTCCAATTCTCTAACGGTATTCTCTAACGGTATTCTCAGTTTTTCATGTACTCAACCGATCAACTCTGGGACAACCTGCCTCAATCTATCTTTCCCGCTGTCTATGACCTCAATCTCTCAAACGCAGTGTCCAAGCATCTCGAAAACTTTGGACTTTGATTTCATTCTTTTCTTCTCCTTCTAAAGGGGAGGGGGGGGGGGTGCATTTTTGCGGCCGTTCGCCCTTGGCATTTCTTTCCTGCGTATATATCATATAAATATCAGCGATGCATTCACAGTTTAACTGGAAGTAAAGTACGAAGATTAGACCATCTTTTTACACAGAGCACTATTGTTCCTTATCTCGTATTCCTTAATTATGTTTATTGTCTGAAATCATTTTCTGTCTGTCTGTCTGTCTGTCTGTCTATCTGTATATATATATATATATAATATATATATATATATATATATATATATATATGCCTCCCTTTATAAGAAAGAGAGCAAAAATCATGGTCTCCGAGGCTCATTTCTTTTTGTTTTAATTTTGAAAAGAATGTGTAGTGTGTAAATGCATGTATGTGTAGTGAAGAATATAGGGGAGAAGTGTATGTTTGGCAGCATGCTGGACTGCTCACAGGGTAGATGAGACACGGAAAAAGATCAGCTAAGGAGGAAAGTGACAGGAGAAACGGGAGTATCAGCACTTCCTGTCTCCTGCCTAACTTCCTTCCGGAGTACTTCCCTGGTCGATTGGTGTCTACAATCTCCTCCTCCACACACACACACACACACACACACACATATATATATATATATATATATATACACATAAACAGAGAAATGAATATTCAAAATGAAAATAAAGCTACTGTTCTAAAGCTATTTTAAGGATCATGTCGTCAACAAGCTTAAATTTTTTTTTAATTACAATATCAGTATTTAAAAAATATCGGTATGTGAATTTTTAGTTAGATATATGAACCTATTTAGATGAACCTAATCGGAAATTTATTGGGATGAAAAGCTTCTCTTTAAAATACAGCATTAAATTACTTGAAACATTTATTTAGTCCAGATTTATTCTAAGATCTACGAAAAGTCAATGAAATCAGCAAAGCTTAGTTTTCATTTGGATTCGTACAAGCCTCTAATCAAGACACAAAGAGCGTTGATGAAGTTACTCAGTTTGATTCGCCTTTGCGTTAGAAAAGGTTATTTCTTGAAAATAGAGGAGAAAAAAAATGCCTAACTCTTTGCGGCACACACGTAAAACTTTTTATTTATCTTATTTTGGTATTTCTTTTATTTTATTAATATTTTGTCCTATTTTTATGTTTTCTTTCATGCGTTAATCTTGTTACAATTTGATGGACGGAAACGGAGTGTATATGGTGGAGTTAGGATGAAGTTAGGACTGAAAAGGTGTATATGTGGTGGTGTTCGGATGAAGTTAGGACTGAAAAGGTGTATATGTGGTGGTGTTAAGATGAAGTTAGGACTGGAAAGGTGTATATGTGGTGGTGTTAGGATGAAGTTAGGACTGGAAAGGTGTATATGTGGTGGTGTTAGGATGAAGTTAGGACTGGAAAGGTGTATATGTGGTGGTGTTAGGATGAAGTTAGGACTGGAAAGGTGTATATGTGGTGGTGTTAAGATGAAGTTAGGACTGGAAAGGTGTATATGTGGTGGTGTTAGGATGAAGTTAGGACTGGAAAGGTGTATATGTGGTGGTGTTAAGATGAAGTTAGGACTGGAAAGGTGTATATGTGGTGGTGTTCGAATGAAGTTAGGACTGAAAAGGTGGATTAATTCTTAATCTATGTGCCTGAAAGAGTTAAAGCATAAAACTTATTTGGAATTTGAATAACGAAAGCCTACTTAAATACGAATATGGAGACGGAAAGTCTTTGGGTAATCTTGTAGTTTAACGTCGCAAACAAACCTTTAAGTTGTTTGCCTTTTAAACATGGCGTTAGGTTAGGTTAGGTTAGGTGTACTTTTAAGTTGTGTTTAAACGTCGCAAATTGATTTTTATTTATATTTTTACTGTAAGTTAGGTCGCTGCGTGCATATTATGCAACATGCACTTTTGACGTCCTGCCATATCTAAAACGACCTCTACAATAAAAGAAAAAAATTAATATATATATTAGGTTAGGTTAACTTAACCTAACCTAGACTATGGTCTACATAAAATCAGTTCTATTGTTTTTATTTCAATAATTTGCGACGTTAAATTTTCTGACTGAATTTGCAACGTTAAACTACAAGATTATCAATCTTTGATGAATTTTAGCGAAATGAATCACGTTCAGAATCCCTAATTATTAGGAATTACGAACGTGATTAGGACGCTAATACACTAAAAGAGAACTGAAGATGTCCAAACTGAAAGGTCCAACATCTACTCCCATTTAAGGTAAAACAAAATTGGTTCTTGAGAGACTGGTGCACTTGCGACCCGTTTATTCACTTGTTTCACCAATAAATTTAAATTAAATAAACTAAATTAGATTTAAAACACGTTTCTTAGGACGTGATAAATAGGGAATTTTAATTGCTTGGAATTTAGTTCCTCATTTTGATGAAGCATTTTAGGTATAATAAAAGAACGAACACTGAATTTGAGAAACAATTTATTCTATTGTTTGAGACCAATGATTTGATGCTGAGAAAGGAAGCTCAATGGAAAATAATTGAAGAAAACCTGTTTTCTACGAGAAACAAGTTCATATTTAAAGTCTGATAAAATATTTCAATAGTTTTTACGTATGTATGGTAATTTAACTAATTATATATATATATATTACAGGGAATGTGTGTAACTAGGGATTTCATGAAATCCCTAAAATGTTCATGGATTTCATGTAAGGTTAAGTCGTAATATTTTCGTTAGTTTTAACGAAAATATCACGACTTAACGAACCGTCAAGGGCATACAATCGACCTAACCGGGCATTCAATTAACCGGTTTTCCCGTTGGTTTAACGAAAATATACGACTTAATCTTACATGAAATTCCTAAACATTTTAGGGATTTCATGAAATCCCCAAAAATACAAAAAAAATCAAAGTAAATAGTTCATAATAAGTTTAGAAATATGTATTGATTATTTGAAAAAAAAATTAATTTTTTTAATCCGCTAGATGAATTTTGGCTTTAATTATAACCGATCGGGACTTATGGGCCACCTTGTAGATTTCTTGACAAATATTCGTATCATCTGGAAATGACGGCAAGATTACGTGTATGATAAAACGGAGAAGAGGTGAGGACGCGATGGTCTTTTTTTTAACTCTCTCTCTCTCTCTCTCTCTCTCTCTCTCTCTCTCTCTCTCTCTCTCTCTCGTCCGCTATTTCGACTGTTTCGATAATTAATTTTAATTTTATATAATTTTATATAATTCTATATAAAGAGAATAAGATCAAAGTATTTAAATTTTCGTTAAATTTCAGGTTCGCTTCAGTTTTCTTGCATGACTTAAAGCTTTCCTTTTAGTATTCGTCGTATTTTGCACATCTGAGAACTCTAGAAATGTCACTTTCGCTTACAAACATCTTTTTTTAATACGTGTTTTACTTTATTCTTCATCATTTGAATTTGAATTATATTTCCAAATTACCTTCTTTTTCTTTTCGTTGTTTTTATTTGAAGAAAAAAATCCCAGATATAATTTTTAAAAATCTTCCGAAAATAACACTTTATCCTCTTTTGTTGTGCTTCCACGCAAATTTCGAGTAATTCTTGAAGAATTTGTTAGATGGCCTTGAGAAAAAAAAAAGAAAAGCTGATATTTTGGCAGGATTGTATAAGAAATTATTATATCTATTTTTTTACTTTCTAGCAACAAAATTTATTATTTGTACAGGGGCGGACTGACAGCAACCTGGGCCCTCTGGCATAATGAGGTTCTGGGTCCCTTGAAATCCGTTTTTTTTCATATTGCAGTTCGATTAGACACTTGATCCAATTGAGAACACTCTCACTGTTTTATGATGATTGCTGTCCGGGGCCGCCGGGCCCCCTAATGGTCCGGGCTCTCGGTCCATGCCCGATTGCCTGACCGCTCAGTCCGCCCCTTCATCTGCATAACTTCCATACTCGAAATTTCGCTTGTGCCTTTTCAAATACTTTCAGCGTCCTTTAAGGCCTTTTCTCCTGAATCTAATTTCGTGGAACATATTGTGACTATTCAGTTTATTTATTAAATGTTATTTCTTTTCATTTCTCAATTTATATACGTGTGCTTGATCTCAACCATATAAGTCATGAATCAAGAGTTGTTCGATCAACCGTGCTACCTGGGAATCTAATCTAAACAGTAAGCAAGTACAAAACCCATATTAATTTCTGTCTTTGTGTATATGTCCCTTTAACATGCTTAGTGTTTCTGTATTTCTTCCTTTAGCATATATATATATATATATATATATATATACATTTAACTGCAAACACGCAGTATAATTAACGTAAAGAACGACGCTTGTATAGGAGAATATCCCGCGCAAGATGAGAGAGAGAGAACGAAACAAATGAAAAAATGAGGTAACTACCCGGGAATCGAACCCGGGATCTTCCGATTGCCGGTCAGATATGATAACCATTACACCAAGGGCCTCACTCATTCAAATGCCGTAATTCTTCTACATACCTCATACCTCATTTTTTCATTTGTTTCGTTCTCTCTCTCTCATCTTGCGCGGAATATTCTCCTATACAAGCGTCGTTCTTTACGTTATATATATATATATATTATATATAATAATTAGGGAAAGGAACACCAGCGTGGCTGCAAACATTTTGTTTTATTTCGGACGTTTCCAGACGTTTCGGAACAGTCACGTTCCATCTTTAGTGACTAAAATATTAGAATTAAAATAATTTACACATTACAAACTCTTTAAACAAAGTTATAATTACCAGTTGTAAAATATAATATAATAAAAAAAAAAGCTCGGCAAATTCACTTAAAACAATAAATCCGTTGAAGAATTATTCAAAGTAGGTCTCTCCTTCTAAATAAATAAAGACTATTATGTTAAGGTCCGAATTTGATCCGCCAGTGCTCACGTATTGTAGAATAAGATGCTTTAGCTACAGGATAATTTGTTCGTACCGATCTGTCCAGATGTTAAAAAATGAGGGATTTGAAATGTCATTTTGTTTTCCCGATGAAGGTTCCTATACAGTGATCGCACTTGAACTTATAGATTATTATCAAAGATCTGAGCAGAGTTAGTATTTTATCTTTAAAATTAAAAAAGTAGATTTTATTGTATGTGGTTTAAAGATTATTTTATTTTATTATCCCAGTTAGGGAGAGAATTCTCTGATAAATTTACAAAGCGTAAACAAAGTTTAAAGCGTAAACTCATGGAACTATTGCGCGGTAGAGGTAGATAGACTTTGTTCCTGGAAACGGTTATAGTCCGCGTCGAACCAGGAGTTCCCGATGACTTATTTTAAAGTATTACCTATCACTGAATTTATAAAATTCATAGGATAGCCATTTCCATGAAGAAATTCTCTAAGAAACTCAAATTCTAAGTGGATAGAAACGTAGTTAGAGCAAATCTTATATGCTCTGTTCGTCAGTGTGGCAATCAGGTTACGTTCGTATTTCAACGCAGTAAAGGAGTCGAATTTGGTGGTCAAACCGGTAAAAGTGGGGTTACGGTAAACTGAAGTTTTAAAACCGTCATTTGTTCGAGTAATCGAGATATCCAAAAATGACAAACATTCATTCACCTGAAATTCAGAAGTGAATTCTATATTACTGTGTTTAGAGTTAACAGAATCAAGAAAGAGAGAAACATGTTCAACAGATTTAAACAATTAAAAAAGTGTCCTCTGTGTATATACGATAAAAAAAAAAATTGGTTTAAAACCCGGAGGACGGTCAAACAGCCAATTCTGTTCGTGAAAACATAAAAACGAGTCAGCCATAGTGGGTTCTAAGCAGGAGGCAATTGCCACCCCATCTACTTGTATATAAACCTTAACATTAAACATAAAAATGCTATAATACCTAACCTCAAACTGAACCCGATTACCATCCAAACAACAGTGAAAAATAAGAAATGTTAAATGTGCAGTGTTCCCAAACGAAAGGCCAGACAAGGGGCACCCTCAACTCTGGAGGAAAATAGCTTTGTTGTCAGAGGGCCAAGCTTAGTCAACTATTTACCAAAGGCCATCAGGAAAACAATTGGTGTCCATGTGGATTGTAGACGTATTCAAAAGAAGACTAGACACCTGGATCAGGACAATCCCTAATGAGCCGGGTATACCTGGCTATGTGAGAAGGAGGGCCCATGGCTAGAGGTGGGACCGCCGGACTAACCTTTGCGGGAAGAGAGAGACCAACGCACGGAATCTTTGACAAATATATATATATATATATATATATAATATATATATGAGAGAGAGAGAGAGAGAGAGAGAGAGAGAGAGAGAGAGAGAGAGTAATAATCAATTTCGGTCCTATGAATTGCCCATAAAATTAGTAACATTCACTAACTAATTAATTTGATGTAACATAATATATCTAATATTTAAGGAAAGCAAAAAGTCATACAAAATCCTCGTGCGTAAGATTTCAAGGGAAATATTTCATAATAATTTTCCTCCATTCTAAAATTTTGTTGTTTGTCGAGTTGTTGAAAATAAACTACAAATATATCATTCTATTCAAGACGCTTCCTTGCTGATGAGGGAAACATTTCTTAAAGCGATTCTCTTCAAAGTAATCAATGCCTCCACCCCATAAAAATCTCGCCACCATTATAAAAGCAAAGAATTTGTCCTGAACGTGCCGAAAATTAATTACCGTGGAACGTTGTCCTGTATTAAAAAAATTATTGATCATAAGTATAGTTTTCTTACTCCTTTGTTGCATACATAGTAATGCATAGTGTTGCTTACATAATGAAAAAGAAAGCTGAAGTTCCTTCTGTCCCATCTGTGCAAGTAAAATACATGGGCTGCAGACGCTATTGATTTCTATTTGATGTCAGGTAAATGATATATATATATATATATATATATATATTATATATACAGAAAAAAATTACATGCGATATCAGAACAACAAGTATCGAAACAGATAAAGGAAGGAAAGTTCTTGGAGGATCACACGGCAACGAAACACGCACCACCAATGGAAAACGAACCTGAACTACACAAATGGAAAAACGAAAACGAAAAAAATAAAATAATCCTAGCTAACATTCACGGCCTTAAACCAAACCATTTCCTGGAAAAAAGTCATACCTGAGAGGACCCATGCAATAAACAAGAGCAGACTTTAGATGCCTCACGGAAATCCATCTTTTAGAGGACTGCCAGGCGAACTGTGCAAACTGCGTTTGGTATCGACAAAAAAGAAGTAAAAATTGACAACTATAACGTACTTCGAGCCGACAGAACAGTGAGGCGTAAAGGAGGATGTGCTATTTACACATGCGAAAAACATACGCCAGAAATAGCTATAAGTACTTCAAACAACTACGTAGAATCAGCCGCAGTAAAAGTTGAAACTTTAAATATGGTACTAACTGCAATATAAAGACCCTCGAACACGCCAACTACAAAATTCTCAGATACCATTACGGAGGTCAGGAACTGGGTGAAAGATCTACACTCCCCAACCCCAAATATTATTCTCTGTGGCGATCTTAATTTTCCATTTATGAAATATAAAAAGGATAGGAAGAAATATGCATATATATATATATATATATATATATATATATATATATACACCAAGACAAGGGGCAGGCAAAAATAAATTTATGTTAACACAAGAAATAACGGAAAATACAAGAAAAACAACTGAGATGGTATCACAAACAAGAACAACCTAATTGTTAACATAGAAATATCCCTAACTATAATATCAGATCACAACATTATTGAAATAACAACAATATAAAAGCAACAGGAAAGGAAAGAACGCGCACTATAGAAAGAAGCAAATTCGAAATTTCTAATTTTCACTCCAAAGCTATAAATGGGAAGTTATTGGCATCCAGCATGGAAGCAATACACTGTAAAACTGGCTTTAAGGTCAAGACAACGGAAGAGATGCTAATAACCGTAGAGGAGAAGATGCTGGAAATTGTGGAAAGACATGTCCCAAAACTGCAACAAAGAGGAAAGAGAAGCAGGTTCGAGAGACAAAGGAGGTCAATGTTCTGCAAGAGAAAAGGAGTGACTGTAAAATTAAGAAATTGCAAGAACACCAGAAAAATATTAAACGATAGCGTCGCTTACATCTCATCTCACCAAAATATTTGAAAGAATGGTTAGAGAAAAAAATCCATGACTTTTTGGAAACTCGAAAAAGTTAATTGATAACCAACATGGATTCCGGTCAGGAAGATCATGCCTATGACAACTAATGAATAGGCATTAGTAATGAAAACTATGATGTAATATACACAGACTTTACCAAGGTGTTCGACAAGTGTGACCATGGAATCATAGCACATAAACTGAAATATATGAAATAACAGGAAAAGTAAGAAATGGGTATATAATTTCTTTAGTGAACGGCAGCAATTCTTTACAATTCAAGGAATATCTTCATCAGAGTCAGAGGTCCCTAGCTCAGTACCACAAGGAACAGTATTAGCTCCATTACTCTTCATATCATGCTAACTGACATAGATGAGGAAGTTATCAGGACAGCACAGTAACATTAGTAGAAATAGAAAACAGAGGATATGGGATCTCTACAAACAGACATGACAGAATCTACATTGGTCTGAAGCCAATAATATAAAATTTAACATTGAAATATTTTAACTATTTAGGTACGGAAGAAGGGAGGACAGGAAATTTAGAGAAATTCTAAAGCAAAAGATTGAGGAATTGTAATGACTGATGACGTGAAATCTGAAACACAAAATAGGATAGCAGTGAATAGAGAAAAAAAGAATAACTGGGCAGATACTGAGAACCTTTAAAAGAAGGGATACGAATATAATGATTCCTTTATTGAAAATACTGATCATACCCATATAAAAAACATTAGTCAACTAGAAGGGATTCAAAGAAGGTTATAGCAAAAATCAATGGATGCAAAGAACGAAATTACTGGGAAAGGTTACGTGAATTAAACTTGTATTCACTGGAAAGAAGAAGAGAGAGGTACACCATTATTTAGATGGAAAATAATGGAGGAACTAATCCCTAATCTTACTTTGAACCCTATAATCACTCAAACAATAGTAAAAAGCAGAAAAGGAAGACTGTATCATGTTCCCAAATTAACGGCTAGACAAGGAACATCCTCAACCCTGAAGGAAAATAATTTTGTTGCGAGAGGATCAAGACTGTTTAACGAGCTGCCCAAGGAACTAAAGAACACGAGTGGTGTCGCGGTGGATATCTTCAAAATAAGATTAGACACCTGGCTCAGAACAATTCCAGATGAGCTGGGCGTACCTGGCTATGTGAGGTGGAGAGCACAAGACACCAACTCTGTACTCACCAGGCCAACTCAAGAGGAGTGGCAATAAAGTTGACCTTCGTGAAATGAGGAATCATCGCACGGAACATTTGAAAGGTTGAAGGGATTTGAAAGGTAAATATATATTGATACCGAAATATATATACCCAAAATCAGCATAAATATATTATTATGTTAGTCTCTACAACCGTGCTATCTAGTGTACGATTTTATATGTGTGCAAAAAGCAATTGTCGAGCTAGTGTATATATTCCTCTTTCCTGTAAAATTTCTTTAGCTACTTTTCTAGGGTCAAGGTATTTTCTTCAACCTCTTTCTGTATCCGCCTCTGTAATAACAGCAACCTCCCGAGTGGACTGAAAGGTTTTTGAAGCGTCCGGTTTGTCCTTGTAACTCCTTATAAAGATTAAATGAAATTTCATTTCCAAAGTCTTGGAATAACTTTCACCAACTTGCCACAGTGGCAAAAATGAGTTAAATTAGTTATTTGTAGCAAGTGTAATGAGAAACCACTTGCAAAACAGGTTTTTTAAAGTCTTGGTTTTCAACAATCGTATATATATATATATATATATATATATATATATATATATATATATATTATATATATCATGCGGGTTGCTTCTACAGAGCTTCAATTTAATATTTAGGAGAAATCCAATGACAAGGAGAAATGTAAATGCCATGAAAAGTCTTCTTTAATGCGCAACGTTTCGAGCAATACGCTCATCTTCAGGCTGTATAATAACAATGTGAAATTAAAATCAATAATTGAATGAAAAACAAGACAAAGAAAAATTTCTATAACCTATTCATAAAGGCAAATTTTTTTAAAAGACTGAAAAAAGAGGGTTAAATTCTAAGTTATACAGATTTACATATAAAATTAAGAAGCTATTTTTAAATACATATAGTAAATGTGAAATTAATACACTGGAAAAATTAACAATAGTACACTGGAATAATGAAACTAACTAACCTTTTACTGCAATTTCCGAGGCTAGACTGATTTAAACAGAGGCAAAACGAGAAAACTTAAGATGGTGAGGGCGATTGGGGAAGGGGGGATTATAAGGAATTGGGGAAGGAGGAGGGATTATAAGAAGTTTAACGGGACAGCTGATGAGTCAACATTTAGCGTAGGATTCAATGTTTTAATGTAAAGCGATTCCAAAATTCTAAGTGAGTTGGGACAAGTATTACAACCAAGAATTTTAAAATTGTCTAAAGTGACATCAGTTTTACATTTTATACTGTGTTCCCGAATACTAGAAACTTCTTTAGTTTTTAAAATTTTACCTGTTCGGCCACTTATTCCCATATGCGAATAAAATCTAGCCCTGAGAGAGCGAACAGTGCTGCCAATGTAATTCCCAAGGAGACACCTAGGGCAGGTAAATAAATATACAACACCGCTACGCAACGAGTCAGGGGTTCGATCCTTCGCTGAGAAAAAGCTACCTAAAGACGTTTTATTAATAAATATGATGCGGAAATCAGTATGATAAAAAAATTTCCTTAACAATTTTGTAAATTTAAGCTTAAATTCCTTATTCAAAGGACCAATTTCAGGTACCAAGAAATATTTTATATCCTTAGGCACTGTAATACAAGGAAGCTGAGGGCTATACACATTATTTAAGAAGGATCTAATTAGTTTATCTACATATTGAACAGGAAAACTATTATTGGTAAAGTATGATCTTAGATTATTAAATTCATCATTAAGTAAGGTAAAACTAGAGGTCAAATTATATCCTCTGAACAGGAGAGTTTTAATACAAGACATCTTATAGTTGAAATCAGTAAAACTAAAAAAATTCATGCCCAAACCAGTGAAAGTGGGTTTCCTGTAAACTGATGTAGTAATAGAATCACCGTTTTTCGAAATTAAAAGATCTAAAAAGGGGAGGGAGCCATTTTTCTCAGTTTCCATTGTATACGTTATATTGGGGTGCAAAGAATTTAGGAAGTTAAAGAATTGTTGCTCGAAACGTTGTGCATTAAAGAAGACTTTTCATGGCATTTACATTTCTCCTTGTCATTGGATTTCTCCTAAATATTATATATATATATATATATATATATATATATATATATATATATATATATATACACACACACACACACATATATATATATATATATACGATTGTTGAAAACCAAGACTTTAAAAAACCTGTTTTGCAAGTGGTTTCTCATTATACTTGCTACAAATAACTAATTTAATCATTTTTGGCACTGTGGCAAGTTGGTGAAAGTTATTCCAAGACTTTGGAAATGAAATTTCATTTAATCTTTATAAGGAGTTACAAGGACAACCGGACGCTTCAAAAACCTTTCAGTCCACTCGGGGAGGTTGCTGTTATTACAGAGGCGGATACAGAAAGAGGTTGAAGAAAATACCTTGACCCTGGAAAAGTAGCTAAGAAATTTTACAGGAAAGAGGAATATACACTAGCTCGACAATTGCGTTTTGCACACATACAAATCGTACACTATATATACACACACACACACATCTATATATATATATATATATATATATATATATATATATATATATATATATATATATATATTATTATTACATACTGTGTTTACAGTGGCGCTCATAAGTATTCATACAGATAAATATTTCTGTTATATTCGACCTTTTCTTTTGTACCATGCACACTCACTCATTGCACAGTATATGAAAAGTTAACTTCCGTTTGGAAAAATTTAACAAATAACAAAAATTAGTTCAACTCCAAAATATAAAGTAAAACATCAAAGAATTTGAGGAAAATAGAAAAAAAGTGAAAATGCAAAAGTAAGTAAGCTATCTTACATTTACTTACAAAATTATTTGATAATTTGTGTGACCAACCTTTGCTTGAATGACTCCACTGATTTGTTTTGGGTATTTTTCTACAAGGTTTCGAAATCTCTCAGTAGAAATTTTCGCGCATTCTTCTAAAGAAAATGATTGCTATTCACTCAAATTCGAAGGGTTTCTCTTGCGGATAGTTTTTTTTTCAAATCAACCATAAATTCTCGTTTAAATTGAGATCTGGGCTTTCACTGGGCCACTCAAGAAGCTTAAAATTCTTTTATTGAAGCCATTTCATGATGCTCTTACTGATACAGTATGTTTTGGATTATTATCTTGTAGCAGTACCCAATTGCCACCCATTCGTAACTCCCGAACTGAAGGCAATACATTTTCTAAAATTTCCTGAAATTTCTCCGAATTCAAGATTCCATTGATGACAACAACTTTTCCTGGACCAGTAGCACTAAAGCATTCCCAAAGAAGCAAACTACCACTGAAGGAAGAATTTATTTTTTTCCTCGATGCAGTATTTGATTTTTGCTAAACATATCGTTACTCGTTGTTCCTGAATAATTCAATTTTGGTCTCGTCTGTCCAGAGAACTTTCTTCCAGAATGCAAATCCATCATTTTGATGATCTTTGGCGTACTTTAAACAATCATCTTTCCGCGCTTTTCGTAGTAGGGGTTTTCTTCGTGGAACTCTTCCATGCAGACCATTCTTTCTCAATGTACGACGTACAGTAGAGGGATGGACATCGACCTTAGATAGTCCTAATGTTTGATTAATATCACCTGCAGTCACTCGTGGATTCACAGCAGCAATTCTTTCAATCCGTTTACGTGTTCGTTCTGAAAATTTGCAAGGTCGTCCACACCCTGATAAAGTTTTGATTGTTTCAAAGTCTTTCCATTTCTTTATAACTGCAGCAAAGTCGTAAATGGAATTGGATCAAGTAAAGATAAGCACCCCCAGCCTTCTTTAATTAGCCTTATAAGGCTAACTAACGAAAATATCACGACCTAACCTAACCAATCGTTAAGTCAACTGTACGCCCTTGACGATTGGTTAAGTTAGGTCGTGATATTTTCGTTAGTTAGCCTTATAAGGCTAATTAAAGAAGGCTGGGGGTGCTTATCTTTACTTGATCCATGGAATTCGACGTTTTTCTCCTCTTCCTTAACTCTTTGAAGACTCGTGTGCAGCAATAACAAATCTATTAAGATCTGTAGACATAGGCTTACCATACGTCCCGTTTTGACCGGGATTGTCCCGTTTTGAAGGTCCGGTCCCGGAGTCCCGGTCAGTTTGTCATTTTGTCCCGGTCAGAAAAAACGCGAGAATAAAAATAAAAGAAAAACAGAGAAATATAAAAAGCAGAAGAAATTAAAAGATAAATTTTAAAAAATTGGCAACACTGTACACGTCTATGCTTGTAGTGTCCGCTTCGGCCGCCAGCTGGCTGATGTCAGTCTCAGTATGGCACATGTCCGTGTGGTTGTGTAGTTGTCTCTAATTGCATAGGTGCATTATTTTGTCCGTGTAGTATATTTCAGTGAGTTTGTATTAAATATTTCATCTTTTTATTTCAGTTAGTCACAATGCCGAAAAGAAGCTGTAAATTTAACGATGAATTACAGAAAGATTACACGTTCTTGAAAAATGTTTGTGGCCAAGCTGATAGGGTTAAATGTACACAATGTTTGTCTGAATTCTCAGTTTCTCATGGTGGGCTGCTGACATAAAAGAACATTTGAAATGTGCAAAATAAAGCTAGCTTGACAGCAGCCGCTAGTTCTTCAACACTTCTATCATTCTTTAAAAGCACTGAAGCAGTTGACAAAGATTTGTTAATAGCCGCCAAAGAAGCAACTTTTGCATTTCATACTGTTGTTCACGATCTAAGCTTCAAAACAGCTGATTGTTCTTCTAAATTAATCGCTAAGTTCTTTGAACCAAAGTTTGGTCTTGCCAGAACGAAGTGTGAGGCTATCATTCTAAATGCGATTACACCAATGACAATCGACAAACTTCATGAAGATTTAAGTAAGCCAAATTTTGTGAGCATAACATTTGATGCTTCCAACAGAAAAGAAATAAAAATTATACCTTTTGTTGTGTGATATTTTTTACCAGAACAAGGAATAAAAGTAACACTTTTAGACTTTCAGTCAGTTCCTGGTGAAACATCGGAAATATTGACAAACTGTTTGTTATCAGTTATTAAAAGACATGATTTATCCAAAAAGTTGTTGGTTTTTGTGGTGATAACTGCAACACAAATTTTGGAGGCGTAAAAAGAAAAGGCGAAAACAATGTTTACAGTCGATTAAAGAGGGAAATGGGAAGAAATATTGTGGGTATTGGTTGTGGTGCCAATATTGTCCACAACTGTCTCCAAACTGCGGTTGATGTCCTACCTATTGAAGTAGAAGCTTTCGTAGTCAAAATTTATAAGTATTTTCACATATACACTGTGCGTGTTACTCAGCTGGAAGAATTCTGCGAGTTTGCAGACGTTGAGTACAAAAAGGTTCTGCAACATGGAAATACCCGATTTCTTTCACTGCTACCAGCTATTGAGAGGATCCTCCAAATTTATGAAGGGCTAAAGTCTTACTTTTGTTCTCAAGAACACTGCCCAGTGATGATAAAAAAGTTCTTTGACAATAAATGTGGAGAAATGTATATGTGGTTTGTTCATGGACAGCTACGTTTGTTTAACCAAATAATCTTGGCTATGGAAAAAACAAAAGCAAGTGCAACTGACATTGCTATCGAACTTAAAAAATTGAAAACAAATCTTGAAGAAAGACGGGATAATAACTTTATACCACAAGGTGCAAAAAAACTGTTCAAGGCATTAGAGGATAGTGGTGACTTACATGCTGATTTGATTGTAGATGAATTTACAAAATTTTATGATCGATGTCTATCTTACATTGAGATGTGGGAAAATAGTTTTGGTGGAGGAGAATACTTTGTCTGGATAAACAACAGTGATATTAAATGGCCCGAAATGGAAACATCAGCTATAAAAATGAATGAAACGCTTGGAAATGCCGCAATAAACGTAGATGAACTGTTTGATGAAGTAGTGATTGCCAAGACATTTTGGTCTTCAAACTACGATATTTGGAAAATAAAGAATATAAATTGTGAAGAAAAATGGGTTCAACTCTTTAATCATTTTAAAGACCAGAACATTTCTGTGCATAACCTCAGCCGTGTTATGGAGTATGTTTTCTGTCTACCAGGCACTTCTGCTCCTGTTGAAAGGGTATTTTTAGTGATGAACAATGTACGGTCTTACGAAAGAGGTCAAATGACCGAATCAACAGCAAAAGGACTAATGTACTGTAAACTAAACAATGATTTAAGTTGCAGTGAGTTTTATGAAAAATAAAAAACAAACCATTTTTAAGAAAGGTTCACGCTAGTGAAAAATACAACTGGTTCTCCAAAGAGTGATTCAATGCAGGTAATTGGTATATTTTAGCCTTTATTTGTTTGTACTAAAGTAAATATACTTTATAACTTCGTGTATGTGGTGTATCACATGTTTTCCTATTTTTTCAAGTAAAACTCTAAAAATGTCCCGGTTTGAGGCAAAGAAATTATGGTAAGCCTATGTAGACAGCTCTTTATAAACCACGACGATCCTACGATCCATCTTCCATGAATATTCACAGAGAAAATTCTATAATTCAGAATTGCCCAGTCTTTAATCAGCAAACAGCCAACTACTAATAAAAATTTTAAATTGTTCAAGCCTAAGGTGGACACACAAAACATTAAATGCTTTTGTAAGTAAATATCATAAACTTTTTCATTTTAACTTTTTTCTTTTTTATTTTCCTCAAATTCTTTGATATTTTTACATTATATGTTGGAGTTAAACTAAATTTTTATTTGTTAAATTTTTCCAAACGAACGGTAAACTTTTCATAACTATCGTACGCATGGTACAAAAGATAAGGACAAATATAACTGAAATATTTCTCTGTTCGAATACTTAATGGTACTTACGAATTACAAATACTTAGGGATACTTAGGAATTTAGGAATACTTACAAGTTCTTACGAATACATTTACTTAATACTCTCTCTGCCAATAAAGCTTAGCATTATCATTAGAATCAGATATATCATTTTTATATTCGTCAACATAAGCCATCGACGACATCGGCAATCCATTCCAGAGAAGAAAAAGAAAAAGAAGAAGAAGAAGAAGGAGAGAGAGAGAGAGAGAGAGAGAGAGAGAGAGAGAGAGAGAGAGAGAGATGAGAAATCTGGTTAATTTTCCGCATTGGAATACAGCCTACATGTCTTTTTATTCTCTCACTGGGCTTGTTGTATTTGCGGCTCCGTCGTAATATTCCCATCAACGTTAAGAATTTCCTTAAACTAATATGAGGCCATTAGAATAGCACAGGCGTATCCCCCGGTTTCCCGTTTTCGCGTAGTAACCAATCAGCACACTATATTCCGTGGGTGTGACGCGCCCCTACACGGGCTTGAGACCAAAACCATTAAACTCGGTTCAGTCGTTGACGAGTAATAACGTTCGCTAACTTTAATAAATGCGTTTATCTCCAAACTTGATTTTCGGGCGTACGCCCTTTCTATTCTATACACGCCTCGTATTTAAACTCGCATTTTAAAGAATAATTCCCAGTTATTAAATTAATTTGTTAGTGAAACCGTCCGTCATGGATGCAACCATATTGATTGTTATTTTATTATTTTATTAATAATAATAATTTAACGTTCTTAACAGCAAAATTCGTGTGACGAACGGTTTTATTACGTATTTTAATACGCCTTACATAACTTCACTCTGGATACTCATAAATGTATTTAGGATTTTCATCAATCTAAATATTCCCTTAATATCCTTAAATAGCAGAGTAATTCTTTAAGGTTGACAAAACTATTTTCCAATAAAATTGAATGTCGTTATTTTCCCTAATGTGAGAGGAATGTCCTCATGAAAGAATCATGGAACGAACGGTTCAGTTTATTTCTGAATTCTCCAAAGCGTTTCGCGTTCTTTCTTTAAATTTTTGTTGAATTATTATCATTAATGTACGTAAAAAGAGAAGTCTTACAGTAATTAGATATGTGTGGTTATTCACTGCGAGGCAGTTACCGTATTTCCCGGCGTATAACGCGCACTTTTTTTTTCCCCCAAAATACTCCAAAAATCACCCTGCGTTAAAATTAACTCTTTAAAATTGTACATGTGAAGTGAGGTAGGAGGTATATTTTTTCCTAAGTTTTTATTTTCCTAAATTTTCTCTTCAAAATAATTTTCTCTTCAAAATTAGGGTGCGCGTTATACGCTGGGAAATACAGTATTTAATATCTTTTTAAGTCATTTAGACTTCAGTGAAAAAAATATTGCAGGATTGGACTCTCTCTTTCTCTCTTTCTCTCTCTCTCTCCTCTCTCTCTCTCTCTCTCTCTCTCTCTATATATATATATATATATATATATAGAATATGGGATAAAAATATCAAATTTGGTCTCTCTCTCTCTCTCTCTCTCTCTCTCTCTCTCTCTCTCTCTCTCTCTCTCTCTCTATATATATATATATATATATATAGAATATGGGATAAAAATATCAAATTTGGGCTCTCTCTCTCTCTCTCTCTCTCCTCTCTCTCTCTCTCTATATATATATATATATATATATATATATATATATATAGAATATGGGATAAAAATATCAAATTTGGGCTCACTTCCTTGAAGCTGGTGTAGATGAGCATGAGGGCAGTTGGCATCTGGCAAAGAATAGCAAGCAGGACGACCGCAATGAGCATGCGCGTGATTTTGTTTTCCTGCGTGTTTTCTCGCATCACACTTTGATTCATCACGTTCCTCGAAAGAGGTACGTGGCCCTTTGATGTCGCGTCGGACCCTTGATCTTCCTTTATTTCTCTGCCTTTGGTTAGCAGCGATTCTTTAGTGGTTCGTTCTTTATCCTTTTCAAGTTTCGACTTTGTATCGGGTCGTTTAGGAATTAATTTGGATCTCTGCGTCAGGTGGTTCCTTTGCACTTGGCTTCTCTTGACGGCTAGGATGAGGAAAGAGTTGAAGACAGTGAGAAAGCTGAGCGGCACCAGAATGAAAATGATGGCGGTGTACCAGTAGAACGCCTGAAATAGAAAGGATAAATTCGATCAATTCTGGAAACATTCACCAACATTTTATGAAGAAACAAAATATTGGTAATGTAGTGATGAAGTGTATATCACTGACTTACAGAGTATAATGAATGTAAATGTACTAGCAAGAGAAAATACACAGAAGAGAACTTGTTCACAATAAATAAATTCATTAACTATTTCCCCACCAATCAAAATGGTTAATAAAATCACACTTTGATATCACTAATCATTTAAGCATTTAAGCATAGTTAGTGAATGATAGCATGGTTGGATTCAGCTTATGGACTAGTTGACAATATTTAGCAATGTCTTTGGTTGTTAAAAGTTATAACAGACTGGAAACCCATTTAGCTACTGCACGGGTTATCTGAGTTCGAGAATTGACAGGATGAGTGACGAGCCCAACCAAACCCAGGAGCCGGCAGCTGGATGCAAACTCAGATTCCGACTTCGCGCGACCATATTTCTTTTGCGATAGCTAAAATCTGTCCGCTGCGCTTATACCTTAGATCGAGCGGAAAAAATGACTTCTGTAAAAATAAAGTACTTCAATGTTCGATAATAGATAAAGAATAATTGAAGCGGTTACCTCCTTGAAGAGCGGAGTCCTCTTGAACTAAGTGGAAAATACAAAAAGTACGCTGCCAGGGATTAAATAAAACCTCTCAGTGTACTTTCGGTCTAATGAGTGCACTCTTTACATATTTTATACCCAAAGTATGTTTAGTCCTTTCTTTCCCTCTCGGTTCTAAGGTACAAACAGCTGAGAATTTTTAGAAGGTAATAAAGCTTAAAATGTTTTATGATTTCTCTCTTATCAACTCTTTCCCTTTGAAATGTTTCAGTCCCACCTCAGACTCATACACCTACATTTTGTATCCAATTTATTCTTTAAAATGAATAACTGCAATAGCAGAATAGCGGCAGTTATCGTATCTATATTTCGGACGGGAACCGAAATCGTGATACATGGAAGGTCGAGTATGTGTGTGTGTGTGTGTGTGTGTGTGTGTGTGTGTTTTGGGGTTTATTTAACCTCCTTAGCAACGCATAAAGCCATATGACGGAGAGGACCTATAGCTTTACGTGGGATCCGAACCACGGGTCGCTACCTCATCTGGACACGTAGGACGGTCACCCATTTAACTACTAACCAGATCCAAAGTCGCTTAACTTTGTTGGTCTAGCAGGAAGTGGTGTTACAACATGGCTCCGACGTAGCCTCATACATGGAAGGTCGACATAAAATGGAAATCCTCATGTGCATTGTAGTGAATTTGTATAATTTTGTCGAAAAAATAAAAACATTAATATTTTACGGCTTTTATTCTTGCCATATTAAATATTTATAGGTACTAATAACTAACTTTCATTTCTGTGTTCTGAAATATAAAATCGCTATTGAACACTTGCAACTATTTTACGAGGACGAGCAACATTCTATAGTGATACTACTACTACTA